>CAJNDV010010258.1:63237-74728 GCA_905221635.1 Symbiodinium sp. CCMP2456
TATGTATATATATATATTCATTCATTTATCCACGCAGCGATAGCCCGACACCCACAACCCTTCCATCTCTAAAGCCCGATCGAAAAATCGCCGTGCATCCCACCTTGTCGAGGACCTGAGCGGAATCCTTCTCCAGGCCTCCAAGTTTGGGGTTTAGGGTTTAGGGTTTTCAGGGTTTTTGGGGTTTAGGGTTTAGGGTTTAGCAAACAAAACACTGAACAAAAACACATCCCGAGTGTTTGAGTATTGAGGTCTGGTGTGGCGGGTCTTGGGCAGTGTGGACGTGCCGGGTCTCTTCTATGGTTCCCTGCTTTGGGGTATATTATACTATTCGTATATAATTAGGAGCCCCCAAAATAACATAGGTAATTACTAAAGGCCCCTAGAGTACCTTGTCTGTTGTACCTTCGCCATCTGCCCGTGCACGCCTGGAGGCTATGGCCAATGCACCCCCCAACTTGTCGAAACTACCGATACCCACGGTTTAGGGTTTAGGGTTCAGGGTTTGGGGTTTAGGGCTCAGGGTTTAGGGTTTAGGTGTAGGGATTCTTGAAGGCGCAATTCTTGCACACGGGCGTGTGCAGTTGGTGGCAGTTGGGCTATGGCGGATTGAAGGTTCTAAACCCAAAACACCTAAACCCTAATTCTGGGTTCAGGGATATCCAGGGCTCAGTCTGTATTGTCTTGCCGCTGTTGAGACTGCTTCCTGCGTATATCTGATCATTCCGAACATCCTCACGATCGCTATGTTTACTGCCCTTGTCATGCTCTTTGTTGGAACGATGAAGATCATGCTGGCGATGGAGGCGGCGAAGAACAAGATGCTGGGCATACCTCCAAGTGTCAACGACTGAACATGCTTGTTCCCTTGCTGTCGGCGCCTTGCTTCTTCATGCAGTCCGCCATGTTAGCCAGCAACTCCTGAGCGAATTGTCACAAGCAAGTTCTTGAGGGCTTTAGTAGTTAGACGTTCAACACCTTAGCTTTAGGCCTAAGCCTCAATCGTGAGAACAGATTTGGTAAGTAAGCACCTTAATTGGGGCTATAAGTAGTTACCTAAACCCTAAACCTTAAAGCCCTAAACCCTAAACCCCTAAACCCTAAACCTTAAAGCCCTAAGCCCTAAACCCCTAAACCCTAAAGCTTAAAACCCCTAAGGCCCCAGGTGGCTGCAGTGGATCATGGCTTAGGTTTACATCCCGCAGCCGTAATATAGGGGCCTTAATAATTAGAACAGGGTTTTGGGGGCAGATTATTATTACTACTATTATTTTTTTACTATTATTATTTATGGTTGCTATGATTATAGTAGAATATACCCCCGACCCTATTCTGATTATTAAGGCCCCTATCTTAGATTTCACTTCCGGTTTTAGGCTTTTGACACGGGCTCCATAAAGAAAAGGGCGAGTTGAGGGTCCAGGTTTAGTAAACCCTGACAGAGGCTCCGGAAAGAAAAGGGCGGGTTTAGGGTTTAGGGTCTAGTAAACCCTGACATAGGCTACATAAAGAAAAGAGCGGGTCTAGGGTGTAGCAAACCCCTCATCCTCGAGGTTCGAGACTCGAAGCTCCGCACCAAGCCTTCCTAGAGCCAAAGCGCAAGTGCCAAGACTGACACCCGCATGACACCACCTGTAAGAAGAATGGCAGCAGCAAGAACGATGTCCTAGCCAATTTACTTCATCTGGGTGAACTACTTCATGAACAATCGACGAGACAAAACCGTGACAACACTATTGCTAACTGCAACAGATATTAAAACCGACTGACTACGCAAAGAGAAGCAGTCAACACACCCGGATGAGTTTTTGCCATGTTGCAGTAATGATGCTGGCAGGTGCAGGGGTCAACAAAGCAGAGACAATGGCTAGTACATGCCAGTACTGATGCTGTGAGTGCCACAGAATGTTATCCTTCAATAATGTAATGTAGGCCTTGAAAAACCATAACTGACTTTGCCAAGGGTTTCGGCAGCATCAGCGATATCCCGGCGCATTTTCGATTTTGCAGCCAATCTTGTTCGGCGACCGCAGCCCCAGTTAATGTAGGGGCCTTGAAAAAATAGGACAGGGTTTTGGGGTCCTTTATAGTATAACTAACTAATATGAGGAACCCCAAAATCATGTAGGTAATTATTGAGGCCCCTATGTTAGGCTAGATCAGGGGCTCAGACTAGAATGTCTAAGGGCGAAAGGTTACCAAGCCTGCACAGGCAGGCGCTCTGATGCAAGCAGCACGGGGAGTACTCACCAAGCCTAATGTAGGGGCCGTAATAATTAGACTATGGTTTCGGGGCCCATTATACTGTACTTATAATAAGGAACCCCCCAAAATAGTATAAGTAATTATTAAGGCCTCTATATTAACCGGAATCAAACTCAGAATTCCGCAAGCCCTGATTTAATCTTTCGTTTGTGGCGAGGATCCTCAATCAGAGACCCCTGTCCAACTGCCTAAACCGTAAGCCTACACCCTGCCTACGTCCTTCAAAGAATGCTGACGAAGGTCGGCGTAGTTCGTCGTCTTGCTGAGCCCACAGAGCTCGAAGACATGCTGCGCTTGCTTGAAGATCCTTCAGGCCGGGTTTAGGGTTTAGGGTTTAGGGGTTTAGGGTTTAGTGTGTGTCTTCCTACAGTCTCCATTGTAGTTCCTTTTGGTGGGGTTCCCTCATAGGATCCTAAATGCAAAAATGGTTTAACCAAAAACAGGAACTACAATGGAGTGTTTCGAGTTCAGGGCTTGGGACGACCACTTTTGTTCTTGTTAACTCCTTTGCCCTAAACCCTAAACCCTTTGGATCCAAGATCTGCAGCTGTTGAGCCCTAAACCCTAAACCCTAAACCCTAAACCCTGCCCAGGAAGGCTCCCTCTCCCACCTTCCGTGGTGGAACAGGGTCCTGTGGGCGAACTGGCAGAAGAGCTCCACGGTGTGCGGGAACTCTGAGAGCGACGCTGTATTCATACCTTAACCTACCCAAAACCCACTTTTTTTTTATAGGTTCTTGTTCTAAACCCCTAATATGGAATTTATAGGGATTCATACCTTAACCTACCAAAACCTAGTTCTAAACCCTAATATGGAATTTATAGGGATCCTGCAAAAAGGTAGGTTTTGGTAGGTTGAGGTACAGGAATCATATCAGTAGCTGTCACATCTCCGGTGCAGGACTTGGCCCCTGAACAAGCTGAGGCAGGATTGGCAACGTTTTGCAATCGGTTGTCAGGTGATGTCGGGGCCTCAATAATTAGAATAGGGTTTTGGGGTATAATGTACTACATATAACTATAATAAGGAACCCCCAAAATACTATACTTATGTAGGCTTCTATATTGGAGTGTGTTGCACGGCTTGCTTCTGCCTGCCGTGCTTATCTGTCGTGGGGCGCAGGTCAAAGCCTTCAGCATCTCTGGAAATCCAACGAGCCCAAAGGGTCCAAGTACCCTTATAGTAGGTACTTAGTAGGTATTTGGGCCCCAAAAGTATAGACTATACTAGTACTTGGACCCTTTGGGGAAAGGGCTGAACACAAGATTCTGCATGCACAGTACAACTCACGCGTGGGCCCCAAATGAGTGAGGATCATTGAAAACCATGGCAGCCGATCGAACGGTGACTTCTCGAAAAGCTCCGGAACCCCTAACTCTCAAGATGTGCTGCAAAACCCTAAACCCTAAACCCTAAACCCTGCAAACTCGGGGTTTGGGCACGTGATGAACCAGCGGTGGTGCCCCAAGCCCTAAGTCGTCTCAGCTCCGGTCCCTTTCTTAGAAGATGCCCTAAGCTTGAAAATTTTTACTGCCTGGCCTCACCCTCCCAACTGGCGGCCTTGAAACAGAATTACCAAACGGACGACGCCGGGAATGCCCTGTTTCACGAATGAACCCTTGAGCCCCCGATTTCCCGAGGGTCCTGAAAGCCTCATCGTGCTTCCCCTGCTCATCCAGGCAGTCGCCTCGTCAGGTGTTTCTTCGTTTGCTCCCACATTTTCAACATGAAAGCAGGGGCTTTCTAGGTTAAAGGTAGGGGAATCTTCATTGTGCTTTAAGGGCTGCATCGGGGTCTATAGGAGGGGCCGTAAGCCTTAAGGATTGGAAGAGGGTTCCGGTGGGCAGAGTATTAAAATGGGCTAGTATGGGCAGTGGGAGCTACAGGGGGATAGCGCTGATTCTTCCTAAACCCTAAACCCCATACCCTGTATCACGTAGCTCTCTCGGGTCCAAGGTTCGTTGTTCAATCAGTCGGAGGTTTGAGGTTCACCAGGACGTTGAGCTGCTGTGCTACATGCTTTTGTCGGTGTGCACTTAGAGTTTCGCTTTTTTAGAGTTCCTGGTTTAATGAGACTAATGTTTGTGGGGTTCGGGAGTTCGGGGGCTGAGATGTTCCGAGGTGTCGTGAGGCTTGACACGCCTTTATAGATCCGTGCTGTAAGTCCGATGCTCTCAGATTATGAGCACCTCACACACTAACATCACAAACCCATAACCTTACCCCAAACCCCCAAACCCCTTAAAACCACACACCCTAGCTAACATCTGAAAAAAATTCCAAAGCCCCAGCTCGACACTGCAAATCCAATTTGCGCGAAGATTTTCAGGGTAGGATTTAAGCTTTCTGTGTTCATGCTAAATTTCTGACTTGTAGTATTGAAGTCAGTATTGTTATTTTTGCTGTTATGTGTCAGTCCATGACCTGCATCATAAATCCCCAAATCTTGGGCCGTCATCCTACACACGAACACTGATTGCAACACGCGTTGCTCTTAAGCCACCCCTATTCTAATTATTAAGGCCCTTAAACCCAAAACCGTTATAGTAGCCCTTATAGTAGCCCTTACCCTAAACCCGAAACCCTAAACCCTTATAGTAGCCCTTATAGAACCCGTTAACCCTCTTCTAACTTATTGAAGCCCCCTCAGCCCTCGACGGCCGAGACGAGCCTGACATCCAAACCCGAAACCGGAAACCCCGAAGCCCGAAACCCTGGATTCAGGGTTTAGGGTTTAGGGTTCAGGGTTTAGAGACCTCCAGCCCTGAAGCCCGAAAACCGCAAAATCCGAGCTGAAACGGTTTAGGGCTGAGGGTCTACCCATAGGCCCTATAGTAGTTCCTCCTTGCGGCTTGTATTACGGATCCTATTAGGTAACCCCAAAAGGAACAACTATGGGGCCTACGGGTCTCGGGTCTAACAGTCGCGCAGCCGAGGCAGTGGAGGAGGTCTGCAAAATTCCGTGTCTGCTCTGCTCCAGCCAGTTGAAACGCACTGCGGGACGCCGTGAAGAGCCTTGCGAAATTTCTAGCAGACTGGGGTTTATTCTGTAATATATATATATATATGTATATATATATATATATATATACATACCATACCCAACCATAATATACCACAAACTATCGAGTTGTTCTATAATATACACCATCATATACTATAACATACCACAGAATAGTCAGTTATTCTAAAGTGGTATTTTTGGTTTGAAGGGTTGGTCAGCCTTTCGGAGTCGTGATGCCATGTGGTTTCAGAATTGCGGGAAGGTCTTGCCTTCAAGGTCTGAAGGATGTGTGTTTCATATGCTTTCCTTGGAACCCTTCATCCTACACCCTGTTGTTCCGCCGCAGCGTTGCTGACCAGACGCTTCTAATGTAGGGGCCGTAAGACCTAGAACTGGGCTTTCATCATGCTAGGATTATATGGGTTGGGGATATATGTCATGGATAGAATTGTTAAGGGACTGTAAGGCAACACTACTATTGACTTTTCCCAAACCCTTCTACGAGTTAACTCTACATGAACCCTATAAACCCTGTAGGTCAGACTCCTATGCAGTAAATGCTAAACCCTGTACCCTACCAGGGTTTAGCCTCGAGGTGATCTTGATGCGGCATACCCAGCAGGCATCGCCAAGCTTGGAACACTGCGAAAGTTACTTGCAGATAAGCGAGAACCCGCACCAAGAGGTGGGGGAGGGGCATCAAGAACATCGAGTTTTGGGATTCAGGCTGACAATCGTCGAAGACAGGCCGAGTGATCTGAGCAGATGCTGGGAAGACGTGCTTGCCGTGAACCTTGTGCAAACTTTTGGTGCTGCCAGGACGGGCAATGGCAGTGGCCAGCTCGAATGTCCATAGCAAGTTCAGGGAACATGCCGCCTCGAGTTGACTCGGCGGGTGGTCGGGCCAGGAATCAAAAGCAGATGAACCGGCGAAGTGCATCATGCAAGTACTCAGCCTGTGAAAGGCATAATGCAGGGGCAAGAACGCCAAAAAGGAGCCTCAGGACCCAAACCGCATTAGGCCATTAGGCTATCAAGCCCCCCTTGCTAGACCTTCGACCCGAAGCAACCTCTGCAGGCTTTTCACTCACAAAACAAGGGTTTCGATAGGTTTTCGAGGATTTTTAGGTAGAGGGGGTTATGACAAGGGGCCCTTTTTTTTGCACCTGTAGGGCCTCTTACAGTGGAGCTCCATGTCACTCTAGAGACTCTTGGGGACATTCTGAGGGTGCTGAACTGAGCCCTTGATTGAGGGAAACTACAGGTGGGGAGTTTAGGGTGTATAGGGCTTCTATAAGGCTTCTAGAAGGTCTATAAACCTTCTATAAGCCTCCCATAACGGGAACTACCCACCTGAAAATGTCCTACGTAGACTTGAACCCAAGCTCCTCAAAGCCATAAACTCGAAACCACCCCAAGTTACCGAGGAAGAGTAAGACAAGATTGACAAAACCCCTCAAGCCACTCTAAAACCGACACCCTGAACTCTAAAGCCCAAAGCTAACAGTCCTGAACCTAAACCCAAAGCCTGAAAACTCAGACCTCATTCTCAGGGGTTTAGGGGGGGACGTTACGGTTTGGGGTCCTTCATTTGAAGTCCACTAGAAGGACAAGCCCGAAGTAAATCGCATGATATTTATTAATAAGTCACTAATAATTACCAATATCATTCCTTAGGGGCTCCTCGGTATGACTCTACTGTAGAGGGCCCCAAACCCTATTCTAATCTAGGTTGGCCCTTTCAGGTTTTTGACAAATATTCGTAAAACCCATAATAAGGCAACACGTAGAGTTGCCCGCATTAGTGATTTCCCTAAACCCTAAACCCGAAAACCTAAACCCTAAAACCTAAACTCCAAACCCAAAGGCCTCCCCAAGTATTGGTCATTTCCCTAAGCCCTAAACCCGAAACCCTACACCCCAAAAGCCCCACACCCCAAAAGCCATAAACCCTAAACCCTATAATACCCTTAAAGGAACCCTTAAACCCTTAATAAGTTCTTTCGGCCCCTACCCAGAGCCCCGGGCTCCATCGCCGCGTCCAGCTCACCCGCCGTCATCTTCAAGCGGCCCATGTCCATGAGTAGACCTTTAGGACTTTAGAGTTGAGGATTTAGGGGTTCACGGTTGAGGGATTTAGGGGTTTAGGGCTCAGAGTTGAGGATTTAGGGGTTGAGGCGGGGTTTAGGGCTTAGAGTGGACCTTTAAGGCTTAGAGTTGAGGCTTTAGGGGTTCAGGGTTGAGGCGTTTGGGGGTTTAGGGTTGGGGGGTTGAGCGGTTTAGTTTTAGGGGTTTAGGGTTGAGGGTTGAGGGGTTGAGGGGGTTTAGGGGTTTAGGGTTCAGAGGTTCAGGGTCGAGGGGTTTAGGGTTTAGAAGTTTAGGGATGAGGGGTTCAGGTTCTGAGGGCTGAGTTCTGTCCTGGCTCCAGGAGAAAGCTACAGCTGGGTAGTTAAGTAATGTAGGGGCCTTGAAAATTTGAATACGTAGGGTTTTGGGGCCTACCCCCAAAATAGTGTTCGCAATTATTTAGGTCCCTATGGCAGTTCTCCAACTCGTCCAGTCGCAGCAGTAATAGCAGCGGCCGCAGTAGCAGCAGTCGCCGGAGTCAGTTTGGGATCTAGGGATCGCGTTTCGCTCTTTTGGATTTCATGGCCAAAGCTGCACACAAAGCCTTAAAGTACCATACCCTGACACCCAAAGCCTTCAATCCCAAACCCACGAGCCCTCATCAACTCCTGAACTCTACACCCCCAGACCCTAAACCCTAAACCCTAGACCCTAAACAAGTACTTGGACTTCACCCGCGTCCCTAAACCCTGAGCCACCCCCAAACTCCCAAGTCTCTCTGGGTCTGCAGCGACTAAGCTCCCTGCCAGCATAGTTTGGAGTGCTCGAGGCTTTTGTTCTCTCGAAGACGTCTTTCCTCAGGCTTCAGGGTGCGAGGCTAAAAAGTGGGGTCTACCCATAGGTCCTATAGTAGTTCCTTTTTGGGATTACCTAATAGGATCCTAAAATACAAACCACAAAAAGAAACTACTATGGGGCCGATGGGTAGTGGAGATTGAGGGCGTGCGGGTCGAGGATCCAGTCAGCACGCGATTTGAAGGCTTGGCATACTGGACGTAATCTCTAGGCCTGAAGAAGTAGACGTCAGTAGAAGGAGGCTTTGTAGTATGCTGAAGTTTAATTAATTTAGCTACACAGTGACTATAGGGTCGAACAGCTACCTAAATATGAGTCCTATACCCGCATACACACACCTGTATACTAATCATAAAGCCTTACGAAACCCGCTTGGGTTCTGGCCTTTAGCCTAAACCCTAAACCCTAAACTCCAAACCGCTCTGGAAGACTGAGAAAGACAGCCGAGTCTCGCCTTTTCATAGAGCGTCAAAGCCTATCCGCAGAATGGTTTAGGGGTTTAGGGTTTAGGGTTTTGGGGATTACCCATAGGCCCCATACAGTAGTAGTTCCTTTTTTGTGGTTTGTACTTAGGATCCTATTAGGTAATCCCAGAAAGGAACTACTATGGGGCCTATGGGTAATACTACAAGCATCGGGTTTTTTTTGGGGGGGCACGTTATAGCATGATTGTGATCAGGAACGGTAGAACAATTCTGTTTGCAAGATTGGCCAGAGTCTTGCAATCTTGCCCCACTTGGGAGGGGGGGGGGGCGGAACAAAATTGCCAGCAGTCGGCGAGCAAGTGGGCCGGGTGGGGCAAGTTGGGCAAGAGGACCATGATTGCAAGATTGCTGGCAATCTTGGTTTCCCACCTAGATGGACCAAGATTGCAAAATCACCCAGATTTACTCTCCAATTAATGGTTCTAGATTCCCGGCACAATGCAATAGTAACTAATATTCTTCTAACTAACTATGCAGGCTATAGTCGGGTGCCTCGATCTATGGAAGACTGCTTCGGCTTTTCGGGGTGGTTTCGAGGCTCAGGCTGAAGGGAGTGGATTTAAGGGTTTAAGCTAGCGGCTTCGTGATTAGGAGGCTTAGGGTTTAGGGTTAAGGGCAGGACTTGGAGTACCTACTTTGTTGATCATCTGGAGGCAGAGAAGCATCAGGGCAAGGGATTTAAGGAGTTTAAACCGTGTGTGTCTAACGCACAGCATTGGACGGGCCACGGTGGCTCTGCAGCGGAATGCAATTCCGTTCTGTGTCGCTGCCAAATATAAACCAGCGCAGTCTGAATGGTATGCAGAGCAGACTGCATGATAACAATGGTGTCAGGAACATCCGTGGTGCACCTGAAGCAGAAAGGCAAAATGCGCAGAGGCTTTGGTAACGCGGCATGGGCGCGCATGCAACGCCCGAAAGCACGTGCAATATCAAGAAATGTGGTCATGAGAGGCTGAGAGGCAAGGTCGCCGCATTGGCACTCGACCTTTGCCTTGCCCTCGAATGGAACGGTCTTGAAAGCTGTGCCCCACGTTACGTCGTGGGGCTCCAGGGATCTCCGTGAGCATTTGGCTCGCTTGCAGGCCCGCGAAGCCTGGGCGCAGCCCTAGCTGAGAATCATGGCTGCCTTCAGGTTTAGGGTTTAGGGTTTTGGGGTTTAGGGTTTAGGGTTTAGGGTTTAGGGTCCCTTGCTTGTAAAGCTCCACCGATTACAAAAGCAATCGCAGAACGTTTGGCCGTCCGGCTCGGTAGTGAAGGCTGTGCATCGAAGGTACCGAAATAAAGAAGCCTGAGTCCGAGACCCAAACCTTAAGCCCTACACCCTGAGTACCCATAGGCCCCATGGTAGTTCCTTTTTGGGGTTCATATTTAGAATCCTATAAGGTAAGCCCAAAAAGGAACTACTATGGGGCCTATGGGTAGGCCTCAACTACCTCGAGCCTAAGGGCTTGAAGCTGACCAAACTAAGGCCATCAGCCCGGAGGTCGAACATCTCCTAAAGCCTTAAACCGGAACCGCTTAGGGTTTAGGGTTTAGGGTTTTCTGTAACCTCATACAAGACTCTTATTTTTCAACGCGCTCAAGCCTGCGCAAGACCTTTAGTGCGAGCACTGAACCCTCAAGCCTGAATCCTAAACCAAAAAACCGTGATCCCTAAAAATTCTAAAACCTTTAAGACCACCTTGGAGCAGCCACGCTATAGAGCTCAACTCTAAACACAGAAAACCCGCACCCTGAATCCCCGGCCCTCAACCCAAAGCCCGACGAACGCCACGAATGATCGAAGTCCTACTTATCCCTGCCCCAAACCTACATGCTTTGAAAGCCTAGCTGAAGCCAAAACTCCAAATCCCTAAAGCCTGTACCCCCCAAGAGCAATCTTACGATAAAAAGCACTCAGGCTTTATGGTGTTTCGTGGAAGGCCTTCCCTAAACCCTAAACCCTAATGGGTATGCAAAGATAAAGGCCGCCACGCACAGAAACTAAATTGTGGGGGGCCGCGTGAAGGATCAGGAGCCTTAGCAAGTAGGGTCTAGGGTTCAGGGGTTTAGGGTGGAGTGTTTAGAGTTTAGGGGTTTGGGTTTATGGGGTTTGGGGTTTTTGAGGATTAGGGCTTAGGAGTTTAGGGTTTAGGGGTTTGGGTTCGGCCCTGGTTTCCCTGTCTGTAGGGTTTATGGAGTCTGTATATGTAATTGGTAAGCCTCACGACCTCCTCCTATGCTTGCTGAATCCGAGTGAGGGGATTCCTGGTAGGACGCATGTTGAGTTCGAGAAGGTTCTTCGATTTACAAGGCTTTTGGGAAGCTGTCGGCGCTGGGTGTTTTGGTGTAGGTGGTCTGAGACCAGGTACATGAACAACCTTGCGCATCGGCAAGTAGTCTGTAAGTACGCCTAGAAGTGCAATAACGACTAAGGGCCTCGGGTTGTGGGCCTAGGGCGAAGTGAGGTACCTATACCCTCACCACTATGTCCCATGGCGCTTCAAGCAAACCCTACCTAGATGCCATCTTGAAGAACTCTTGGGGCTTATAGGGGTTTAGAGTACTGTGGAAAGTGCTGAACATCTTCCCCCCCGCCCGTTCCCCCTTCCGAACAAAACCCTAAACCCTAAACCCTGAACCCTAAACCCTACACCCTAAACTCCCTAAACACTAAACCCTAAACCCCCTCAACCCAAAACTCCCTAAACCCTAAACTCCCTAAACCCTAAACCCTAAACTCCCTACACCCTAAACTCCCTGAACCCTAAACTCCCTAAACCCTAAACCCCAAACCCTAAACTCACTAAACCAGAAACTCCCTAAACCCTA
>CAJNDV010010269.1:13712-26029 GCA_905221635.1 Symbiodinium sp. CCMP2456
TAGTAGTAGTAGTAGTAGTAGTAGTAGTAGTAGTAGTAGTTGTTGTAGTAGTAGTAGCAGTAGTAGTAGTAGTAGTAGTAGTAGTAGTAGTAGTAGTAGTAGTAGTAGTAGTAGTGGTGGTAGTAGTAGTACTACTACTACTACTACTACTACTACTACTAGTAGCAGTAGTAGCTGCTCGAAGAAACTTTGAAGCAAACCAGAGAAAGCCTTTAGACAACAGCATACAACACACGGAACCGACAAACAAAAATATAACATATATATACACACACATACTTTTGCACACGCACAGATACGTACAAACCCTTGACACTAAAGGCCAAAATCAATAGCCCTGCATTAACCAATGGCCAATGAGCCAGAGCCCTGCCCCAGACCTTGCCCTGCATGCTACAGCTTAGAAACTTCTAGAACCCTCAATCCTAAACCCTAGAACCCACAAAAAACCGAAGCACAAAACTCTAACAGAACCCTCAAAGCAGCCACTGCGTGAACCCTCGAAGAACATTCAAACCTGGCGATTCCTGAAAGACCAAATGACCCTAAAAAGTAGGGGCCCAGTCCCTGATACTATGAATCCCTATATGGTGTGTATATATATATATAATAAAAAATGTATATAAGATAAATAAATAAATAAAAGTATATATATATATATGAACCTTAAACCCTTTTAGGGTTCATTGCATCCTTAAGGTTCCGAGCGTCACGGCAAGACAGGCGTCCACCGCAGTCGGCGACGCTGAGCGGGCAGTGGCCTCCCCGATCCAAATCCCTAAGGGTCCATGTACCCAAATAGTATATACATTGGCCCCAAGGTACTTATATAGAGACTACTTCAAGGCCAAAGTATGTCTATTTGGGTACATGGACCCTGAGGGACCCCGAACCTTGAACTACGGTTGATGATATAAATCCTGCATTACTCACGATAAGGAATATACCATAATTCCCATAGCTTAGGGTCCTTAGGGTAATACAGGATTTATATCATCAACCGTAGTCCTATAATTCACGCCCTTTGGGTATAAGCCCTAAACCCCAAACCTTACCTTGCACCGCCCAAACCTAAATGCAAAGAAGGGTCACCATCAATTCTACATTCGGGTTTATAAATAGAACGTAAAGCCTACGAAACAGGTCACATGGTAGTTTAAAGGGACCCCCCCCCACCATATTACAATCCGGGAAGGGGTCAAAGTCTACTACAATCCTTAATAACAGCACCTTGCCGGTGCGCGGTGAGAGCAGAGGCGTCCCAGGCAGCGCGGCATCGACTTCCGGCGGGGCCATGGCTCGGAGTGCCAGAAAGGACCTCCTACCAAGGGTTCCTTTTAGGGCTCCTTTAAAGGATCCGTTGGGTTCTGTGCTTGGGTCCCCTTTAAGGGGGTTTAGGGTTTTTTATGGGCTAGTTGAAAATGGATTCGGGTGCAGGCTTCTTTGGTGGTATAGTGGCTTGTATGGGCTTTCATGGGCTCAGGAGTTAAAAGTCTATAGGTGTTTGCGAGCCTTGAGGAAAGATCCTTAGAAAACCCTAAACCCTAAACCCTAAACCCTAAAGCCTATTTCTCTTGGGTTTCCAGCTATTCGAGCTTTGGATTCGGATTAGGGTCTAGGGCTTAGGGTTTAGAGAGTCGTGCTGTCGGGACTTGGGTTTAGGGCCTTGGGTTTCAGCGTCGAGGGATTTATGGAATTCGACGATTCGAGTTAAGGGCGAGCTTCTTCGCCAAAGGCTGCATGTACCTTCAGAGTAGATACTTAAGCCCTAAAGTACCTTTTTACGGACCCCTTTAAGGCTTAAGTAACTATACTATAAAGGTACGTGGAGCCTTTGGGTTCGCCCAAAGTCCGACAGCACAGAAACCCTCGATTTAGGGTCTCAGCCAAACGCCTGTGGACCAGCAGCATGGAAAACAACATGACCAGGGACACCAGAGGCTCCATATACATATACATATATATATATATATGTACATATATATGAATATAGAAAAATTGTGTGTATATATGTATGTACATATACACATATATGGCTTAGGGTTGAGGGTTTAGGGTCCTACATATATATATATATACACATACATATACATATATATATATATATATATATATATATATAGATGCTACCATTGTGGAACTAGGTCCCCGAAACCATGATAAGGATGGTCTCTTGGGGCCTGCTTCCATCATGGTAGTATCGTTGCAGCCTCTGGGGATGAGGTTTTAGGGGCTTAGGGGTTCAGGGCCGTGCAGAGTTTCGTGCCTAGGGAAATGACTACAGGCTACTGCAGGCGTATCCGTGTCGAGCTCCATTGACCATCCGAATTATGGTCCCAAGGGCCTAATTCCATAATTGTGGTATTCTTGGAGCGTATATATGGAGTCTCTAGGTAAACCCTACATCCCTAAATTACCGTCTGTGTTAGATGATTGAAGGGTTTGGGGTTTAGTGTGAAACCCTACACCCTAAACCGTGATAGGGTCGAAGGGCAGAGTGACTTCGGGCTTCGACGATGTGTTAAAGTATTTCTGGGTTTTTAGGGTTAGGGTTTAGGGTTTAGGGTTTAGGATTTAGGGTTAGGTTGTTAAGGGGTCTCATCGGCGTTTAGGGTTAGGGTTTATAAGCCCTAAAACCCTAAACCCTAAACCGGTTGATAGATGTTTCAAGTAGGATGTTGGAGGCTTGTGGGGTTCAGTTTCGTGCTATGATTTTTGGGTTTAGGGTTTAGGGTTTAGGGTTTAGGGGTTTAGGGTTTAGGGTTTAGGGTTTAGGGAGGGAGAAACTACCCCACAAACCCTCAAACCCTGCTGCACCAGGAGAGAAGAACAACACACAAGCCAAGGGCTAAGCTTCGAGTTCGGGGCTTAGGGAATATAGGGCTTCGGGGTGTAGGGTTTAGGGATTTCAGGTTCTGGGTTTAGGGTCTAGGGATTTATGGTTTAGGGTTTTTGGGGCTCAGGCCCTAAACCCTAAACCTTAAACCCTAAACCCTAAACCCTAAACCCTATCCCCTAAAACCCTAACACCCTTAGGGTTTAACGTCCAACGTTTCGGGTTCAGAGCTGAGGGTTCAGGGTGAAGAGCTTGGATGGTTTTGTTAAAGAGGCTGAAGTTAGTTTAGGGTTTAGGGTTTAGGGTTTAGAGTGTTTAGGGTTTAGGGTTTAGGGTTTAGGGTTTAGTGTTTAGGGCTTCGGGTTAAGATTCCGGGATTTGGGGTTTAGAGGAACCCCCTAACATCAACGAATCCGCCCAAAATCAAAACCTTCACCCTTACCCTCAAAGGTCTCATATGTTTAAGGCTTCTGGGCCCAAAGACCCTATTATATAAGGCATTTGGGCTCTTTTGATGGGTAGAGATACCCACCAACAAAGTCTAACCACCTAAACAACCTTTAGACACAACCAACAAATCATAGAAGACTCAAGAGAACCCTCCAGTATCCTCCTTCCAAAAAAAGAGTCGAAGCCACAAACCCATAACCCTGCGAAGCCTAGACCCTCAAAGCCCTAAACCCTCAACCCCATAGCCCATGCTGCCCCTCAAAAGAGCCCTTAAAAGAAGCCCTAAACTCCATAGTTGGTTTAGGGTTTTGACTTAGGGTTTGGGCTTTAGCTTTTAGGGTTCAGGGAACCCTCAGAAGGACCCTCAACGGAACCTCAACGGGACAATATGGGCCATTAGGCTTCTAGTAGTCTATCATAACGGTTTATGGGCCCCTCAAAACCCCCCTAAACTCTAAACCCTAAATCCCGAACCCTGTAAACAAAAAACATTCCCCAAACCCTGAACCCATATGGAACCCTCAAAAGAACCCCTAAACCCTAAACCCATAAACCCCTAAACCCCTACTAAACCCTAAACCCTAGACCCTGATCGATACCCCCAGATCTCCCTCAGAATCAAAGCCTTCAGCCCTGTCGGGGGCCGCACATCCCCTGCATATAGGGCTTCTATAAGGCTTCCATAATAAGGTATATAGCCCTTCTATAAGGCTCCTATAACACCTGAAAATGTCCTAGACTGAACCCTAAACCCTAAACCCTAAACCCAGATTCGGGGGTCGCACATCCTCTGCGGTGAAACTAAATGGCAAGCCACGGCACCGAAGCCACCTGAGAGCGTTGAGGGTTTAGGGTTTAGGGCTTAGGGATTTAAGGGTTTAGGGTTTAGGGGTTTAAGGGTTTAGGGTTTAGGGTTTAGGGATTCAGGGTTTATAAACCCTGTTGAGGGGGAGTTTTAGGGAGTGGTTTAGGGTTTCGGGCTCAGGGTTTAGGGTTTAGGAGGCTTTTAGGGGGAGTTAGAGCCTGGAATGCAAGGTTTAAGGTGTTTTAGAGCAAAGGGTTCAGAGCGCTGTATGACATTCGAGGGTTTAGGGTTTAGGGTTCATGGTCTAGGAGGCTACATCGATCGGTCCGATGTTTTGGGCTTTTGGATCCTTTGGGCCCACATGAACCCTAAGAGGGTTTATAAGGTTCAGATACTTACTATATGGGAGATTCCGAAAATAAGGGGTACATGATTTTGGGGTCCTTATAGTAAGGATCCTACTATTTAGGGTACTATATTAGGGTCTCCTATTTTCGGAAATCCCCATATAACATAGGGGTTCATAGTATAAACATGGGGGTTTCCAAAAATAGGGGACCCTAATCCTAATATAGTATACCCTGAATAATAGGTTCCGTACTCTCAGGACCCCAAAGTTAAGGTACCCTAATTTTCGGAAACTCCCATATATGCTGGGTATAGGACCCGTACACTTAAGGATCATTTGGTACATCCAGCCAAGCAGAGTCTGCGGTCTTTTCAAGGTCAGCTCCAATGGCTGATGATATAAATCCCACATTACCTTATGAGGACCCTAAACTACGGGACCCTAAACCCCAAACCCTGCACCCTAAACCGTTTTGGGAACTATGGTATACTCCTTATGATGGGTAATGCAGGATTTACATCATCAACCGTATGTCGGCATCGGAGTGAACACAAAGCTCCACTGAAGAACCTTGCGCACGGGGCCCTGCAGAACGAGGCCTTTCGGGTTTAGGCTTTAGAACGGTTTAAGGTTTAGGGTTTAGGCTTTACAAACTTAGGGCTTATAGTTTATGCTACTTCGGGTTTAAGGGCTTCGGGTTTATAGTTCGTGCTACTTAGGGTTTAGGGGCTCAAGGTTTATAGTCTGTGCTACTTTGGGTTTAAGGGCTCCTGGTTTATAGTTTGTGCTACTCAGGGTTTAAGGCTCAAGGTTTATAGTTTGTGCTACTTGGGGGTTTCCGAAAATAGGGGACCCTAATATAGAACCCCAAATAGTAGGATTCCTATTATAAGGACCCCAAACTAAGGTACCCCTAATTTTCGGAAACTCCCACTTCGGGTTTAAGGGCTTAAGATTCCAAGCAGCTCTGCGCCCGAGAGACTCATCGCCCTAAACCCCTAAACCCTAAACCCCTAAACCCCTAAACCCTCAACCCTAAACCCCAAACACACTGCAATGATGGAGTAAGTAGGGCTTCAGGCCACTGGGGCAGGGCTTAGCCCATTTTTAAGGTTCCTTAAAGACCAAATGAACCCAGGTTTAGGGTTTAGGGTTTAGGGGTTTTAAGGTTCATATACCATATTGCAATTTCATAGTATGAGGGTAGGAGGGCCCTTACCTTTAAGGGTCATGTGGTCCTTAATGTGCTTTCAGGTGTAGGGCTTGAGACTGACTGCATGCAAAGCCTACGTTCTAGGAGCTGGAGTCGAGGGTTTCGGGCTTAACAAACACAGCCCAAAGGGTACTAGGTACAGTTACAGGTTTAGGGTTTAGGGTTTAGGGTTTAGCGTATGAGGGATACTTTCCCAACTCAGAATTTGATCTGATTCCTGATATTTAAACTCAACATTCAACTATATAGGTAATTTGGACCCTTTGGGTAAACCCTAGACCCCACACCCCAAACACTTATAGAAACTCTCATGTTCAGGGAACCCAGATTATCTGAACGGTTGAGGGAACCCTGATAGAAGCCCTTAGAGGAACCCGGTACCCTAAACCCTAAACCCTGAACCCTAAACCCTAAACCCTAAACCCTAAAAGCTCTAAACCCTAAACCTTAAACCCTAAACCCTAAAAACCCTAAACCCTAAACCGCTTTGAGGAAGTCCCTGGAGCAAGAGCTTGTCATGGTAGAGGCCATTACAACGCCTAAGGCCTAAGACTACGGTCTAGGGTTTAGGGTTGAAGCCATTACAAGGCCTAAGACTACGGTTTAGGGTTTAGGGTTTAGGGTTTAGGATTTGGGATTTAGGGTTTAGGATTTAAGGTTTAGGGTTTAGGTTTGGGATTGAGGGTTTGGGGTTTAGGGTTCGGGGTGGCCACGCCCCACCCCTCCTTCACTCCTCCCAACTGCTACCGCTTGAGCGCGGCAGTCGTCCGGGCTCCCTAAAGCCTAAACCCAAAAGCCTACTTAAACACGGTTTAGGGTTTAGGGTTTAGGGTTTAAACCCTACATGCACCCTACACCTAAAACCATTCCCCAACCCTGCGGCCCTGCCCCTGAACCGTAGGACCTAAACCCAGCGCCCCAAACCCTGCACCTAAGGCTCTGCAGCTGAAGCTAAGCAGTAAGTGCCCGATAGTATAGCCCTACGGCCCTAAACAGAAGCCCTGTAGTATAATCCCAAAACCCCTGAACCCTAATCACACTGCAGCCTAAACCCTGCAGCCTGAGCCCTAAACCTTAAACCGCACACACCAAAACCCTGACACCCCCAAAAACTACTGAAAACCTAAACAGCCGGGCTCCACGCCCGCAGCTCCACTCACTTCTGCCATTTTTGTTGATGCGGCTCTCCATGCCCTCCAGGTTCATGGTTTAGGTTCTAGGGTTCAAAGGTTTAGGTTTTAGAGGTTTTTAGGCTCGATAGGGGTTTAGGCTTAGGGCGTAGGGCAATTCAGGTGACTAAGAAAGGCAGGCGATGACGTGGTCGAGTGAAAACCGCAGGACGTCGCATCATACCTGCACCTGGCAAGCCGTACATCTCTGATCTGAACCGGAACCATACTTAGAAGCAACATCCCCAGTCCTGACGCCCTAAAATCGTAGGGTTTAGGGTGTAAGGCTTTAGGGTTTAGGGCCTAGGCTTTAGGGACGAAGGGCTCCTACACCCTGAACTCCACATCCTAAACCTTTAAACATCCTAAACTCAAGGCTGAACCCTAAGTCCACAACGATAGGGTTTAGGGTTTAGGGTTGAGGGTCCTCAAACGAACGAACCCTCACAGAACTCGTGATGGAACTCATAGAGTCATGCTTAAGGACACAATTCAACTTATCAGGGCTTGACTTTCAAAAACTCATCGTAAAGTTGTGGGTCCCTAATTAAAGGCAAATAGTATATACTTTGGCCCTAAGGTAGTCCATCTATCGGTGCTTTGGGGCCAAAGTATAGGTTATTTTGGTACATGGACTGCCTAAACGCTAAACGCTTAAACCCTAAACTGAAGGAACGGAACCCCGCCCACGCCGCCTGTTCGCTGGAAGCTTGCACTTCGATGTACCGCTTGCCCATGAGCTGCCTGGTGAGCTGAGGCTGTGGGAGGGGTCTAGGGTTTAGGGTCTCAGGTC
Source organism: Symbiodinium sp. CCMP2456 (assembly GCA_905221635.1). Lineage (NCBI taxonomy): Eukaryota > Dinophyceae > Suessiales > Symbiodiniaceae > Symbiodinium > Symbiodinium sp. CCMP2456. The sequence goes on from CAJNDV010010269.1 coordinate 21,328, forward strand.
TTAGGGCTTAGGGGTCTAGGGTTTAGGGTCTTAGGGATTAGGACGGTTAAGGGTCCAGTTACCCAGCGGAACAAAATTTCAAAAGGGTAACCTGTGGGATTCAATAAGGATTATGCTTCCCCAAAGGCTGAAGATTACTTGCATTTGCGCACACTACCACTGAGGAGGTTGTGGGGCTTACAGACGGCTTAGGTCCCTAAATACCCGAAACCCGAAACCCCTAAACCCTACACCCTTAAACCCTAAACTCCTAAAGCCCTAAACCCCTAAACCCTGAAACCCTGAACCCAGGCTTAGGTCTTAGGGGATCGGTCAGCCCAGCCCGGCGTGTGAAGCTTAGAAGTCGAGGCTTATATCTTGGGACTACTTGAAGGATCATGGGGCCTGCTAGGGCTATACATAAGGTAATGATATATACTGATAACTACTTCTCACCCAACAGAGGTACTTATAAGCTTACATAAGAAGTCCGATGATCCGCCATGTAAGGTTTAAGGTTTAGGGTTTAGGCTTCAGGATGTCTTCGGACGACGGTTACAGATTATGGGCTGGTTGAGTTCTTCGGCGCACACAGAGCTGCGGTTTGGGGTTTAGGGATTAGGGTTTGTGAGGAGCCAACACGTTAAATTATGATAGGGTTACATATATAATCCCCCAACCAGTTAAAAGAGCACCTACTCAGCTACTAGGATGGCCTATGACAGAGTCCTTACAAAACAGAAGAGCAGAGTCCTGTCTGCTGGAAGTAGACCCTAAACCCTAACCCTTAGCATCAAAATAGCCCAAAAACCTTATATAATAGGGTCTTTGGGCCCAAAAGCCTTAAACTATGAGTCCTTTGAGGGTAAGGGTCAACCTGAGAGCCCCAGGCCGCAACTCATTTACTGGTCCAGGAGCATCGTCGGCTTCTTCGCCGGAGGGGGCAACGGAATCAGATGGGGATGAGTTTAGGGCTTGTAGGGTTTAGGGTTTACCTGGACCCTGAAGAACCTGCCTTTTTAGAATTCCTCAGTAGGATTTCTTTATATAAGTCCTTAAAAATCTGGATTCTTTCGGGTTAAAGGTAGGGTTTAGGGCTTAGGGTTCCCAATTCTGAATGCCTTGACTGCCGTCGCCACGGTGAAAAGTCTCTCAACGCGCCAACAGGCCTCCACATTGCGGGCTCCACGGGCTCCGGCACAAAGGAGTCGTCCTCACACCAGAGACCGCAGTTCAAGAACACTTCTTTCTTGAAGACTCGGGAGGACTTGATCCGAGAGCATATTTCCACAGACTCTCTTTGGAGCCATGCAATAGGCATGTACGTCGGCCACTCCAGGCTGGTCTTCCAGGCCACGTCCGTTTCCTGCAGGTTCACGGTGGCGCAGGTGGCTCCAAAGTTTCGGAAGAGGGACCTTGCTTCGCCCTCTGCAACACAATCAAGAAGCTGGGGTAAAGTAGACCCTAAACACTAAACCCCTAAACCTTGAACACCCAAACAGAATTACCCATGCCATTCCATAGGCTTCTTTGCCCCCTTTTTTTGGGCCGGGGTTGCAGCTTTAGGGTTTAAGGTGAGTTGAGGGTTTGGGGGTTGAGGTGTCTAGGGTATTGGGTTTAGGCTCCTGAGCCCTCTAAACCCGGGAAGGCTCTGGACGTCGAACCCCATAAAGTTTAGGATTTAGGGTTTAGGGGTTTAGGGGTTTAGGGTTGAAATAGGGTTTAGGGTTTGGGGTTTAGGGTTTAGGCTTTAGGGCTTAGGGTTCAGGGTTTAGGGCTTAGGGTCTAGGGGTGGCCGTAAGCCCTTCAGACCCGATGCTCATGTCCATGACAGCCCGCACCTCCCCTAAGTCGTCGGGTGTTGGCGTTAGAAAGGTTTAGGGTTTAGGGTTTAGGGGTTTAAGGGTTTAGGGGTTTAGGGTTTAGGGGTTTAGGGGTTTAGGATTTAGGGGTTTAGGGTTGAGGGTTTAGGGTTTAGGGTGTACAAATACAGCCTGCACAACCCTAAACCTTAAACCGCTAAACCCCTAAACCCTAAACCCATACAAGTACCTAAGTATTGGGTCCTTAGGACCCGTTGGGACTATCTGTACTTGCACTTTTCGGGGTTTAGGGTTTAACGGATTCCCTGAACCCTAAACCTTCAAGGCTTAGGGCTTTAGGGTTTTAGGGTTTAGGGCTTAGGGTTTTAGGCACTTGGACGATCTCGGAAGGACTGCATAACGCCCCTCCCAAGCAAAAAGCACGTTATCCCTTCACTCCCCTGGAGTTCTGAGGGTCCGTGTGCCCAAATAGTATATGCAGAGGCCCTAAAGTCTGTATACTGGGACTACTGTAAGGCCAGAGTATCGAGAGAGAGAGAGAGAGATATAAATATATATATATATATAGATATATGCATATATATATATATATATATGTATATATATATATACACACACGCTATTTGGGTACATGGACCCTGACATTTCATCTCTGCACTATTTGGAGGATAAGACTTAGTACGTAAGGTTGTAACTACCTTAATTGGAGTTATAAGTAATACTTGGACCCTAAGGGTTTAGGGCTTAGAGTTTAGGGATCAGGTTTAGGGCTCTAGGGTTTCGGGTTTGGGGTTTAGGCATCAGGTGCATGAGGGTTTTTAAGGTTTAGGGTTTAGGGATCAGCTTTTGGGTTTTCGGGATTTATGGATCTAGGTGCCATAATCAAGCGAACAGAATGTTGGGACATGTTGTACTACAGTGCTACTAGCATTTTAGAGAGACTACAAGGGAGTACTATTACCAACTCTTCCCGACCCCCATACTATGTAAGCGCTAGATTCTAGATCCTAAACCCTAAACCTGTCCTAGTAAGTAGGGTTATAAATAAGGTAGCTATACTTGTAATTGCATATAATCCCAATTAGTTTACTTATAAAATTATAAAAGTACTTACTAAGTCCCATGATCCTCCAAGTGGACCCTCAGACCTAAACCCTCACAGCTGAATCCTATAGATCCCTTTAAGGAGCCCTTCAAGGAACCTACTTAACTTACTAAGTCCCCTGATCCTCCAAGTACACCCAGAAAAGTCTGCACCCCCTGGGCTCCGCGGCCCATGACACAGGAGAGCTCTTGGCATGTCCTTTTCAGGACTATCCCCTTAGGCTCCATGTGCCCCAAGTAGGGAATCCTTAAGGGTTCCTATGAGGGTGAGAAAAGGTTACAACCCGAAACCCTTAACCCTAAACCCTTTTGTGAATCCACAAAGGGGTCTTGAGCTTCTTTACGGGGCTTGTGGTCTTGGGGCTTTGCTTAAGAAGCATAATTAGGGTTTAGGGCAAGTGAGGGTTTAGGGTTTAGGAATTATCTTACTCGTGAAATATCCGAGGCGAACAAATGGTTAAACTATCCGAGGCGAACCAAAGGCGAACCTTTAAGTCATTCAGGGTCCTAGAAGGACTATAGCACCCTAAAGGTCGCCTATGCTACTACAACGCAGATCTTCGCGTCCAGAAACCAGTTCTCGTCCGAGACGCTCAGGTTGTGGCGGCCCTAAACCCTAAACCCCTAAACCTTAACACTAAACCGTAAACCCTAAACCCCAAACCCTACCTAAACCCCGAAACCCCTAAACCCTTAGGGTTTAGGGTTGAGGGTATATGGGTCCAGACGCATCTGCGGGTAGCCGTTAGTTGAACTTCAGGAATCTCCATCGGGTTCAGGAGCGAAGAAGCCGGCAGAATAATGTAGGGGCCTTAATAATTAGAAGAGGGTTCCTTTGAAGGGATACTTAAAAGGTTCCTTTAAAGGGTTCTATAAGGGCTACTATAAGGGTTTAGGGTTTAGGGGCCTTAATAATTAGAATAGGGTTTTGGGGGCTCTTTCTACTATACTTAAAATAGAGAACCCCCGAAATAGTATAGGTAATTATGAAGGCAGACTCCAGAAAGGGGCGCTGGCTCCTCCGCAGGATCGGTTTAGGGTTTAGGGGTTTACGGTTGGCTACTTGGAGGATCATGGGACTTAGTAAGTAGGGTTATAAGTACCTTAATTGAGGTTATATGTTATGATAAGTATAGTTACCTTAATTATAACCCTAGTTTCTAAGTCCCATGATCCTTTAAGTAGGGTTTAGGGGTTTAGGGTTTAGGGATCGTCTGCTTCAACTCTCGCTTTAGACTGAGAGGCTTCCACTTCTTTGGGAGATTTATGGGGAGGCTCCACTTCGCAGACCTCCGTGTCAGGTTTAGGCTTTAGGGGTTTAGGGGTTTAGGGCTTAGGGTTCAGGGTTTAGGGTCTAGGGTTTAGGGTTTAGGATTTAGGGTTTAGGGGTTTAAGGGTTTTAGGGTTTAGGGGGCAGCAGGAGCGTGGCACAGGCATCACCAACGCCTTGCAGACTGACGGTGCTGTTCAGTGTTAAGTCCCTGCCAAGCGCCTTGCCTCAACTTGATGGGTGATCTGATTGAGCCTGTGCTCTTCAATATCCCGGATAAGCGCTAAAGCAACTTCTGGGCATCCGGATACCATGGTGACCGCAATGGACCCTCTGTCAGGTTTCACCACGCCAAGTGACCCTGCACCCAAGCTGGACGAGGCATCCCATAGCGACGATAGTTTTGGTCCCAGGCGGTCCAATCAGAGTACCGGTAGGGGTTACCCGGAGTGTCGTAGAGCCGCCGCAGTCCTGCTTTCGAGCCAAGGGCCGGAGCACCGACCTGCCTAGGGTTTAGGGTTTAGGG
>CAJNDV010010280.1:12220-22809 GCA_905221635.1 Symbiodinium sp. CCMP2456
CATAATTTTGACAACTACCCGTATGGGTAGGTTCTGATAGATTGCGGGGTCAACAGCCGTTTAGCACTTGTTAATGCCAAGCTGTTCAGGGTATGTTCCTGGAGCTTGTTGTACTGCCTAATTCTCAGCTACGAAGGGCTACGAATTGGTCAGAGGCTCGAGGAAAGGAAGGCAACAACCATGCAGCTCGCACACCATACAACAGTCAGTAGCAGTAACATCGAAAAGCTGCAGCTTCGCTAGAAGACTCTCCCGTCCTAAACGGCAACTGGATAGTGCTCGGAATTGCTGCGGTGAAGCAAATCATTGCCGCCTTCGACTGGAAGGTTCCGGGGCGAAGTTCCTTTTAGATTGAGACTGGAATTTGCGTGCATTTCAGCTGTGCAGTAACCTGCATGTGAGGACAGCGCGACCGTTTTCTGCCCTGCAGAGATAGATAGTCGGAAAATCAATCGAGTCTGCACCCTCACGGGGTGGGGTGTCAGAGAGCTCTGACGATCACGTTAGCTGTCGGTGAGGTATGTCACGTCGTCGTACGGATGTCCTTGGCCGGGGCTGTTCAAGAGGGCATGTTGGCAGCAAGCTGAATCCCGACAAATCCCAGAACAAGCTAACCCTGAACCCTAAACCCTAAATCCCGACAAATCCCAGAACGGGCTTCGAAAAACCCGAACTTCCCCGGCTCGAAAACCGCGCCGAGGCTCTGTAAAGGGGCTGCTTCAACCGCCTCTGATCCAGGAAATGTCCGACCAGGCCAATGGTTCTGGACCTGGGTTTAGGGTTTAGGGTTTAGGGCTTAGGGTTTATGTGGTTTAGGGTGTTTACGGTTTAGGGGGTTTAAGGTTTAGGGTTTAGGGCTCAGGACGATTAGGGTTTAGGGTGCAGGGGTTTAGGGTTTAGGGGTTTAGGGTTTAGGGTTTAGGGTTTAGGGTTTAGGGTTTAGGGCGATTAGGGTTTAGGGGGTTTAGGGTTTACAGGGTTTGGGGGGAGGAGGCGAGTGATGCGAGTGTGTGACGACGGGGCTATCTGGCGCCTCGGGAACCCTAAAGTGTGAGGAGAGCCATTGATCTAAAACTCAAGGAAGCGGCGACACGAAGAGTCCGTTCAGAACTCCGTTGGAGACGAGCTCATCGGCCTCGCTCCTCTACAAAGGAGCACGCCATCCACCTAGAATAGGGTTTTGGGGGTTCCTTACTATATAATTACAGTATAGTTTGCCTCAGTGGTGTAGGTGGGCTTAGGGTTTTGGACAAAGGCGCTCTAGCTGGCATACAAGAGTCCTCGTAAAGGCACCGCAGCCACGCAGCAAGTCCACAAAGCAAACGGCAATGCAGCCGTCGACGTTGAGGATGAGATTTGCCTGAGGCTTTCCGCTCTAATGCAGAATGCTCAGCTAACTTAACCGCCGACTGCCGGAGAGCTCTAGAAAAACAACATGCTGCAAAGTCCAATCAAACACAGACCCAAATCTAACGTGACGTGATGTATGTATCAATGCACCTGCATACATGCACGTGTGTACATGTAATATACATGTATATGTCGATCAAACACTGCCGCCTTCTTCCTGGTCGTTATCTGTTCCACCGCCAAGGCGAAATCAAGGAGCGGCGTGGCAGAAAAGTTGGCTTTGGCCTTGGATGAGGATTTCAGGGTGGCATTGCTGGACGCGATAAGGGTAGCTGTAGAGTTTCGGCTGAGGTGTGCTGACATACAACCCTTCCAGCCTATGCATGTGTGGCCACCGACAGCCCGATACAACTGCACCTACCAAACAACCAGCTCATGGCTTGTCTGCAGCTGCTGCCAACATTGAGATCAGAAAGCTGAGGCGGGCTCGTACTCCTTGATGAGAACGACTCGCGCGTCCGGGTTGTCTAGCGACTTGACGCGATGGCCGATCCCCATGATCACTGTCTTGTCTTGCTTACCTTTCATGCTGGCGGAGAGGGATCAAGATGACTTGGCATCCTCGCCTCTCTCCCGAGGTGCTCGCAACCCGCTGGCTACCTGCTACCGCCTGCTGAGATTTGAGTGCGATGCTATGGTGAGCAACACGGCTATCAGCGCAAGGGGGAACCAGATGACGTCTCATTCCAACAGAGGTACACGGAAGAGACTTCTTCCTCACCAAGGCGAGCCACACTTCTCCACAAACTCGGCGGCCGTGAGACCAGCGTCCAAGGCAGAGGCGAACATGCGTGCCGCGTCATCAAGGGCACCCCCGAAGCGAGGACCTCGGCTCTAAGGCCACACAGACCCGAGTTCTTACAGGGACCCCTACTTTGTTCTGACTCCCGGCATGCTCTACGCTATGGGCCGGGCCGATGGTCGCCAAGCCGGAGATGAGCGAGGACACCAGATCCTTCCCGGCCCGCGCTGCCACGATGGTGTTGTGCCTCTGAGGCCAGGCAGTTCTGCCAAATGCACAGATGCAGGCGGACAGGAAGCCCATCGCCCATACGTATGATCTACATCCACCTTTGCTCGGATGTGTCATGGTGCACCTGCTTCGTAGTCCCGAAGCACACGACTCGAGCGGCTGAGCATTGGCGGTCCACTTCGCCGGCAAACACAACGTTGATGTTACGAGAGCTTGATCATATATATATATATATATATGTATGTATGTATGTATGTATGTATGTATATATATATATATATTCTTATCGACACACTAATCTGGGAGGGTCCTTCATCGATTCATTGTCCGAGATGCGCGCCAGACACACACGGACCATGATCTGCAGTCGCGACCACACCTGCGCTACTTGTCGGTTCGGGGAAACCGGCCAATGCTCGCGGGCCTGAGACTTTAGGGATGAATCGTGTGGCATGGGCACTTCCTGCAAACATCTCACTGTGACGTCTGAGCACATGGTCACTCCCATGACAGCCCAGGACTATGCACCGAAGCATCCATCAGCCGGAGCACATAGCTCGATGAACTTGGAGACATAACGTGGCAGTCTCTTCCTGTCCGACAGGTCTGCATAAAACCAAGATCACGACTCGAACAACGATTGACACTTGAACGCGGCATGTCCCTTGTGGCTGGTTTGTACTGTAGCTGGGTTGTGCAGAGCGTGCCGGATCCATGTACCGCAAGCCTGAACCACAGCAGCGAAATAGCGCCACCAATGCCGAGTTCCTGGCACCGGTCAGAGGCAACCATCATCCCTGCGTGTCTGAACTGATGTGAACAACCATTCACTATATATGCATGTGTGTTTGCATGGAAGGATGTAAACCATCTGATGTAAGTAATCTAATGTCTGTTGTATGTAATGTAATGTAGTGCGACCCAGGCAATGTAGTGCAATCCTATGCAATGTACGTGATGTACAGTAATGTAATGCCGCGTAATGCAGTGCAGGTATGTAAGAACTGCATGCATTCATTCATCCCGTCGTAATATCTTCAAATCGGTGAGCAATCCGCTTTCGAGGCAATAGAAGTGTACGATTCTTCAAGTCGCCGGGATGTGCGCGCAATTTCGTGCTCCATGATCATCCCGTCAACACAATGTGTTCTGCTCGCAAGCTAAAGCGACAGCAAAAGTGAGGGAAAAGGGGACCGACTTCCTCGACAAGTGCTATACTAACACTACATTACTTTGCTGTACCCTCCCTTTCTTACCATATCTTACCATGGTCGGAGTTGATCAAACTGATCCGACCAAGCTGGGCTTCATTTCGGAACCCGACCGCCATTCGGCATAGCCCTACAGTGCCTCGTCCTTGGCAATCTCCGAGATGGGCACCTCTCCATACTCTCGATTACAGGATGCGCGCCCTCTGTCCACAAACCCCATGATGCACCGAAAGACATCCGCCAAGAAATATTCGACGACATGCGCTGAACGACACATGCTGAAACCACGACGGCTTCTTGGACCTGACGCTCGAGAAATGCCTAAGATTGGCGAAAGGGGGTTTCAAGAAATGGCCCAGTAAAATCCAGATGTCCCTCGTTCCACGAGGCACCCCGGCATAGGTCGGTTCTGCTCCCCGGTCATCGGCAATGGAGCAAACGAAATTCGCAGGCTTGCGGACCATGCCTGGCATCTTTGGGTCTGAGTTGCAGAGGTGAAGAGGTGCACTCGGAGTCTTGATGAGACTGTTGGAGGATCGATTTTCTCAAACCCCTCCGCCACTACGAGTTCGTGGCAGTGCGGGCTTGGCCTAAGCGCGAAAACCTCAAGCTTCAAGCCTGGTAGGTGCACAGCAGGGGCCTTTCTTTCGAAGCGACTCGTAGTCGCTTGGAAGCTTCGGCACCGGAGGCTCGCTGGCAACAACGATGCTGCCTGCCTGAGGGCATGTGGACTCAGAGTCACTACCACAGCAAGCGTCGCCCATCTCTGAACTCTCAAGGATGACAGGTTAAAAAACAGAAAAAGACCTAACACCCAGGCTCAATAGAGCGGGCTTCCATCACTCACACGATTGACGATTGCGGCCCATGGGAAGTTGCTCAGATCCCACGCCTTGACCAGAGCCTGATAGACCAAGGCGATGAGGTCGCCAAACTCGTCAAAGCTGCGGGGCACGTGAGCTCCCGCCTTGGCAAGCGCCCGGTTTTTGGACCCCGCCGTCTCGTCGGCTGCACGCGCCCGAGCGCCTTTAGGGTTTATAGGGTTTAGGGTTTAGGGTAGGGTTTAGGGTTTAGGGTTTAGGGTAGGGTTTAGGGTCTAGGGTCTAGGGTTTAGGGTTTAGGGTTTAGGCGCCTGCATGGCCAAATTGGACGTCGTAGTCGAAGGCTTCGGCTGCTGTGCCACAGCACCAGGCGACGAGCGGTTTGGTGATGCGTCCGTCTTGGAGGGCTTCTGCTACGAGAAACTCCTCACGTCCACCTACCTCGCCCAGCAGCACCATCATCTTGACGTCAGGATCTGCCTCAAAGCGGAGCAGAACATCCAAAAAACGGAGTCCTGGCCACCTGTCTCCTCCGATGGCGATGCCTTCTCTCACACCGTCGGTGTTCAGCGCCACAATGTTGTTCAGTTCGTTGGACATACCACCCGACTTGGTCGTGTAGCCTACGGATCCGGGCCGGTAAAGTTTGGCCAGCAACAAGTTCTCCACCGCTCCTCCAGCGTTGCCGATGCGGAAGCGCCCAGGCATCATGCCACCTACGGTAGCCGGTCCGATGATGGCGACCCCAACCTTCTCGGCCTCGTAGTGGATCCTGCGTGTCAATGCTTCGGGGACGCCTTCTGCGATGATGGCATGCGTTTTGATGACACTGGCAAACTTCAATGCATCCATAGTCGCAGTATAGACAGACCGGAATGAAGCAAAATTGACGAGCATCTTGGGCGTCTTGCCGTGCTTGTCCACAGCATCTTCCAACGATGTGTATACAGGGATCAAAACATCTGCAGAGCCGAACATAAACTTCTCAAAAGTTGCCTCGCCGGTTGGGTTGACTATGGCCGCCACACTAGGGGTTTTGCGGCCGCAGAGCGTGTCGAAGTCCAGCATTCGCTGCACCGCTTTCGTCTGCATCCCATACACGAAGGCTTGAGTCTCCAGGGTAAACTGCATAAGGCTATTGCTACCTGGGAGGCTCTAAACAAAGCGCAAGCCTTATATTTATCGCCTTAACTAACATAGCCTCTGCAGGATGATCCTCACCTCTAAACACCGTCAGAAAAGGTATAACTGTATGGGAGTTTCCGAAAATTAAGGTATCCTATTGGGGGGTCCTTATAATAAGGATCCTACTATTTAGGGTACTATATTAGGGTCCCCTATTTTCTGAAACCCCCGTATCGTATAACCCCCAAAAAACCGAAAACGAAGGACGGCCCCCGACCTCGTCTTTGCCTCTTCGCAGAGTCGACTTGTCGGATCTTGACGTCCGGAACGGGCATGCTGGCATCTTTGGCCTTCTCTTTCTTTGTTTTAGGGTTTAGGGTTTAGGGGTTTAGGGGTTTAGGGTTTAGGGTTTAGGGTTTTAGGGTTTAGGGTTTAGGGGCTGAGGGTTTAGGGTTTAGGGGTTTAGGGTTTAGTGTTTTTGTTTGGGGTTGCAGTGGGGCTTCGTGCGGGGTGTGGGGGCTAAGAGCTTCTGTTGGATAAAATCTATAGGGCTCAGAGTTTAGATGGGGCCTTTAGGATTTAGGGATCTACATGGCTCCAAGGGTTTAGGGTTTTATAGGGCTACAGTAAAGCCGGGGCCTTCTCCAGAAGTGCATCTCGCACGATCGATGTGAGGTGAGCTTCTGGCCCGTACACGTGCGCAGGGATTCCGATGTCCTGCGCAGTCTTTGCAGCACGGACAATCTGTAATGACACTGTAATGCATGCTTGTACTCTGAACTGGTCCTCGCATGCTTTTCGCATGTTTGTGAGCCCCTCTGAGTAGTTCGGACCACCACGGCGCACCCAAACTGTCCTTGGCATCCCGGAGCTACTGGAAACAATGTGAAATGCTCCACAAGACCTCCAGCCCGTCTTCGAGACTCGCAACGTCGATACCAGACAATCTTGAACAACTACACCTTCTTTGGGAACTCGGCAAAACCCAAGACGGTTGAGAACTGCATGCGCTCTTGGGACCGTATCTTGACCGGGTCAAGCTATGTCTTGAGCAGCGGGTCGTAATGCAGCCCACAAACGCTGACCACATTTCTAATAGAAGCTGCATGTCAACAAGGACCCTGTACCTATAGTCTCCATTGTAGTTCCTTTTTTTGGTTTAACCAATTATATACTAAGGATTCTCCAAGGTATCCCCAAAGGAACTACAATGGAGACCATAGGTAGGCCCAAAGCCCTGAATCCAGATTCCGAACCTAAACCCTAAACCCTAAACCCTAAACCCTAAACCCTAAACCCTAAACCCTAAACCATTCCAAGCCGTCCTTAAGGAGTCCAAGCTTCGTAGCGCAGGCCTTCAAGGCAGATCCGAACTCTTTCAAGGCCTTCACCTGGGTAGTTGTCAAAATCATGGTCCCTTTTGGGGTACCCTAAATAATAGGTGCCGTATTATAATAGGGACCCAAAAAGGGACCATAATTTTGACACCCACCCACCTCAAGGTTTGGGGTGTTAGGATGTGCATGGGCTTAGGGCTTGGGGTTTAGGGTTTGGGCCTGGGTTCAGGGGTCCACCCTAAACCCTAAACCCTAAACCCTAAACCGTTTAGGGTTTGGGCTGTAAGTGTGAGGGCCAGGGTGCTCCTGCCAAATAAGGGATGCTAGGGTTTAGGGTTTAGGGTTTAGGGTTTAGGGTTATGCAACTGCAGTTTTTTTGAGGGCTGCTCAATTTATCTATCGGCCCACACAGCGCAGTAAGCCGTGCCCGAGAGGGGACAAGCCAGGATAAAGAACCAGAAGATGCTAGCATCAAGGAGTTCCGCCTTCACTTCACTCGGGTAGGGCCCGTTGCATGGCAATCCAGGCGTCAGCTCCCAAACAGTTCGGGTTCGATGGGTGTCTGGGCCCTAAACCCTAAACCCTAAACCCTAAACCCTAAGCCTGCTCAAGTTGTGGCCTTCAGTCCCTCCGGCCACCAGTACCCTATGAAGTTCGTCGCCATATCACAAGATTAGCGAAGCATCCACTACACCCTGTGGGTATGAAGAGCCGCAAACACCAGAATCCAGGGACGTTCCCCAAAGTCTTCCTCAAAACCCCCCAATATCAATGGCCATGTCAGTCCGACATGAAGCTACGAGTAGGTTCTAATATGCGCTTGTTCTAGAACCTCGTGAAGAAGAGTCTTTCTTGCCGGGAGCTGTGCTTGAATACCCTACAGATGTGGAGCCCATCAGCCCAGAAGCAAGAGCTCAGCCATGCCCGGAAGCCCCCCATCGGGGTCTTTGGTTGAGGGTCCGAAGTCCGACATGTTCGTCCAGAGCTCTTGCGAGGATGCTGACAAGCAGCCAGGCCCTTGAATGTGCTGGCAACATCCGTAAAGTTGGCAACTCCGCCCCCGATCAGCAGGATCTTCCTGAGACTCAGAGCGGCATGGCCAGGGAGACTTTGGGGGGGGGAAAGCTCGGAAGTCGGTGCCAGGCATCCCATGAGGCTCCGGTGAGGATGTCATGACTCCCAAGATCACCTTGGCATACCTCGGAAGGCCATAAAGCGCAGCTCCCTCCGCCGGATGCTTTGCTACCGCGAAATGCAGCCCAGCAGCTCGTAGACAAACTCCTCAGGGGGGTCGCCTGAGTATTCGCCGTAGTTTGCCAGCTCCTTCGCATAGCCGTACTCACAGATGGTGTCCGTGTACACCTTCGCCGAAAAAGCGCGTCAAGACATCCGACGCGACTGCACCACTCAAGGACACGTCGTCTTCTTAGTGTCCGCCGGGCCACGACACTAGCGCCGCCTCCTGCGATAAGGGTCCACACACGGCCCTGACGATTCAGCAAGGTGAACTTCAGGGAAGCTCCTGTTCGAAATGCGCACGTTTAGCCGAGACCCTTGCGTTCTTGTGCTTGTGCCCTTGGCAGTCCTGTTCTTGCGTCCAAATCATGCACGGCCTTTTCCTGCAACGGCTGCAAGATGCAGGAAACTCTCCAGCAAAGGGTCAGAGTCATTGGTCACTAGTCATGGATTAGCCTTCGGCGCCTTTCATCCCAAAAGCCGGTCTTGACCTAATCTCCGGAACAATGACTGCTTAAGTTTCTAGACGAGGAAAAGCGCTGGAATCGCAGGAGACAATAATCATGCAAACAAAGTACAGTCGCAGCCTTGCAGGAGACTTCTCACTTCCAGGAGCATGATCTCTGCTTCCGTGCTACCGGAACTCACGAGTCTTTTCAGCCCTTGCGGCCTCGGGCAGTTCTGGGCGCCCGAAGCCAACCGGGAAGCGGCAGTTGCCCCAGCGCTCGGCACAGAGGTAGCCAGCCTCGGGCAACAATGCAAAGGATTTAGCCTGGCGCCTGCAGGCAAAGCGGTGATAGGGGTGAAGAATTCAGGGGATCAGCACCTACTTCCATGCATAGCTCGATGCGTCTGCTTCGTCAGTTGAAACCCACGTCCACGCAGAACCACGCGGAAGCTTGCAAATCCTTCTTGGATCTGGACGGTCTCGTCCAGCTGCAGGGCCGCCCAGGTTACGCAGACCTTATCACCTGGGCCCACCCAGCTAAGGCAGCTAAGGCATGCAGAAGTCAGAGCCTATCGGCTCAGATTGATGCAGGCTTCCTGGACCAGTTTGAGTCAGTGGGCCAGCGCGGCACACTCGTATTTCTAGGTCTGTGATGTGCAGCTGGCGGCAGAACCTTGGATGTACATGCTTGTCCTCACAAAGATATCTCACTATTGCACTGCCGTCGCTTGAAATGGCCTTGCTTGGGCACCCTCACATCCCTCACGACCCGCCCCTAGACCCCCCACAATGGAAGTGCCCTCCTCATGATTGTGTCATGCGCAGCGACTAAAACCGTTAAAACCCCATGCGTCAGAGGATGCGTGACTCATGAACAGGCATATGCGAAAACTTCGTCGAGCCCGGAAGCATCACTAGTGCCACCACCAGGACGTCTTGCGCAGCGAGCGTTTCTGCCTGGCCCTCCTCGTGGAGCGGAACCACAACGGAGTTTTGCAGATATGTCACGTTCTCACCCTCCCGGACGCTACTTATCAGCAGGGACTGCTCGTTGTCTCGGAGAGGGCAGCTGCCATCCTGAATGACAGTCCAGTGCGAGGGCAGGCCCCTGACGCGTCCAACGGCACACTCTTTGCCGGCTTTGTCGGCAAGCCAGGTGCGGATCCCAGCTTCATCCAGATCCTTCCCCACCAGCCCAGCAGCAGTCAAGGCATCCAAGCTCTGGAGATGGTCCGGCAGCACAGTACAGCTGCCAGAGCTCACGAAGCTCCACCTCGGGTTGCGCTTGATTCCTCCCCCTTCTTCGGGCACTCTGAGAGTCTTAGGGTATCGGAAAGGTACCAAGCTCTTGCACAAGGACAGCTCCCACCTAAAGGGCTCCTCCGGCCCGACAGGGGCAGTCTCGGGCACCCAGGCCACCAGTCGGGGAGAGTTCCTGCGGCCCGAAGCATCATCCAGGAAGCTTTGCAGATGGCCCCGAAGGAGGCGAAAGGAGTCGTGCAGTGAGACCTCTTCTGCTTAGTAGGGAATGGGGGAATGGATCCCTATGATAGTCCCTTAAGGTCCCTTATAGTAGTCCCTAAACCCATTCCCCCATTCCCTACTAAGCACCAGACAGTCTTCTTCCAAGACAGAAAAGCTAGAAGGGCTCAGGCTTCGGGGGAGGTTTTGGGCTCAGGGTTGTCTCTGCCTGTTTGAAAGCTTCCTAATGGCCCCTAACTCACGGTTCTATCCCCAGAAATTGCCACAGAATTTGCCACTGGCGCACCTCTCTCACTGCCATGACTATGAAGGCGCACGCTGGAGGCACTTATGCAATGTGCATATATGTATGTGCAGGTGTGTGAATTTATACCAAAACATATATATATATATATGCTACCCCCTAGGGCTTTTAAGAGATGTCAGGCATGCCAAAGTGGATTCTCAAGGGTATATACAAGGTATACGAGGACTATCATGTATAGGGCTTTTTTAAAGAGATTCTATACAATATTCCAGATGGTGTTCTACAAGGCTTATACAGGG
>CAJNDV010010280.1:22909-34861 GCA_905221635.1 Symbiodinium sp. CCMP2456
AGTAGTAGTAGTAGTAGTTGCAGTAGCAGCAGCAGCAGCAGCAGCAGCAGCAGTAGCAGTAGCAGTAGCAGTAGCAGCAGCAGCAGTAGCAGCAGTAACAGTAGCAGTAGCAGTTGCAGTAGCAGTAGCAGCAGCAGCAGCAGCAGCAGCAGCAGCAGCAGTGGCAGTGGCAGTGGCAGTGTAGTTCTGTGTCTATGTTCATTTAGCGATTTGTTAGCTTGTTGCATTATTCTAATGTATATATAGTCTTTCAGTATTTATCTATCTTTGTATGTATGCATGCAGCATGCATGTAAGTATGTACATACACATGCGCGCAAGCACGTAGGTATGTATCTATGTATGTATGTATGTATGTATGTATGTATGTATGTATGCGTCTATGTATTCACCTATATGGGGGGGGGTGATGGGTGGTGCGTGCTGGTGTTGCCTGCGTGTTATCCGCTATTCTGCTTTGGGGTGCATTGCGTTCCAGCCACCTCTCGGATTCGGGCCACATCTCCGGTGGACTCTTCCAGGCGGACGTAGTCAAACCTGTCGCGGACACTTAATACTCAAGGTAGTCGAAGGTTGTGTTCAATGATCTCCGGGGGCTCTGATGCGGGGTAAAACTTCGGTCTTCACTATGCTGGCTCTTCATGCCAAGTCGGGTGTAGGATGCTTGTGTTTGGCGAAGTTGAGGCTTTTTGAGCTTTGGCTGCAGCGACTTTATAGCCTCCAAACGTTTAAGTCCGCGTTCAATACACGCCTCAACACTACACACGTTTCCAGTCCGCTCGGCAAAGCTTTGACCCGCTCGTCGCAGGCGCTAACCAACTTCCCTGCTGAATCCTCTTTCATGACAAATCCTCTTATCGAAGCGACATCTGACGGCATGGCTGGTTTCTGCCTAAGGTAAGATCTACACCTCTACTAAATTCAGATGCTCAAAACAGACGGGTGGAAATTCAGCGCGACTCGCTCAGGCTGGAAGCTGAGACTGTTCGCGCGTGAAAGCGATCGAATTCCGGACTTGGCTTATGAAAGACAAGAGTGCTTTCCGGAGCATCTTGTTCATCCTGTCTGGAAGCAACCGCTATTACACGGGCCATACGGCAGAACTCGTGGCTCGCGCGGCTGTGCACTGCAAACCGATGTCAGAAAGACTTCGTGGATGCCATCAGGGCTCGCATGCAAGAGCCGGAAGAAAAGGAGAGCAGCAGGGCAGCTGCTTCGGACGGCACGGGCCTGTTCGCTGCCTATGACAACGAGGAGTGAAGGTCTTTCAGGGCCCGCGAAAGTCGGGTTTGCTGAACTTTTCGCAGTATCATTCATACCGACCCTGCAGCTACCATGATGGCAGCGTTCGAAGCTGTGACTCCGGGTCAACCCCAACGGAGGCTCCGGCGCCGGGTGGTTTCGAGTTGACGGCTCAGGATGCTCGTTGCCGATACGAAGCTCCGCTTACTGCATGCATCCTCAGACATGCCCTTCCAAATACTCAGCAGAAATCCATCCGAACAAAGACATCATCTTCAGAACCGAGCACACATGCTGCACAGACTTAGAAGCGGGCCACACGTCGTAGTTCCGCGGGTTCTTCTCGATAGATTCCTATCGCAGCCGATTGAAAAGCTGATCCAGTACTCGGAAGACCATTACGCCTGTAGACTTGACTAGGACTCAACCAGTTTTAGGTGCCTTCACCAGCTAGGGCTTTCTCGACTTCTGGCTCAGGTTTAGGCTTTAGAGAGCGGCACCGCCGCTTGCTGGCTGAGCCCCTGAAACAGAATCCCAACTTTCTCAATGCAGACAGCGAGAGCCCACTTTTTTCTCACCTGCTGGAGATAAAACCTCCGCACTGCATTGGCTTCTGGAAGGGCGATCCGAAGGTGTGGAGTCGAGGCCATTTTCCGCCTCTGACTTTAGGGGTCCCCTCAACAGCAACTCGGCAGGACGAGGGGGCGTCTGCGAGAGTTCACCGCCGTGCTTGCGCTTCACGGAGGACGTCCAAAAAAAAAGCATCCTGCAGGGTATGGTCGAAGATCGCGGCCATCCTTGTCAGACTGACAGAGTCCAAAATGCCATCGCTGTCCTGGAGCAAGGCAACCGTCCGCGGAAAAGACTCCTGTTTCCCACTCTGGGGATCACGAGACTCACGGC
The DNA here is from genome assembly GCA_905221635.1 of Symbiodinium sp. CCMP2456. Classification (NCBI taxonomy): domain Eukaryota; class Dinophyceae; order Suessiales; family Symbiodiniaceae; genus Symbiodinium; species Symbiodinium sp. CCMP2456. Next base: position 25,055 of record CAJNDV010010280.1, read on the forward strand.
CGGGCACCGGCCCTCGAAGAGTTTCCGGATCTTCGTAGCAGCCACAAGCTATGGACGCCCACGCTCGGCAAGGGAGGATCCGACTTCTGCTTCTCCCGTGCCTGAAAGGTCTCCCTGGCAGTTTTGCCACTTCGCGGGAAGGCAGCTTGCCGGATTGCAGATGGCTGCAGAACCAAAGATCCTCGGGCCACCCATTTGGCCGGAATGATTTGGTGATGTTTAGCATCGCTTCGCGATCCCGGAGGCTCAAACCACCGTTGCCCAAGATGTCCCCGAACATGTACCACGGAGAACCGACGTAATCATACTCAAGGAAGCCTTTCAAATGCTCATGGGACTCATGGGCCCCATTGCAGATCCATGAGTCTGTCTGCGCCACCCCGAACCAGCAGCTGCCAAAAACTCAGGCGACATGAGCATCTGGGAGTATGCAACGGGGGACAACCGGCTGGCATGAAATCCTTTGTCGGACATGGGTGTGAGGTAGACAACACCTTTCTGCTGGAGTTCCACAAGCGCATTCTGCGTGTGGACGCAATCCTCGTTGGAATTGCCGTGCCGTACATGATCTGTATTCGCAACTCGGGGATGTACGTGTGTGCTTGCAGTGCCACAACCGGCAACGTCACCAAAGGCCTCGTCGGGATCAGAATGGAGTGCTGGTTGCTGTTGTACACGTAGGTGCTCCTGGCCAAACCTGTCCCATTCTGGCGAATGCTGGGAGAAACGCCGATTTGGCTCTCACCAGCAGTGGCCGTGTTGTAGTCTCTTTTCGGTCGAAGCCGCGCAGGGTCACAGCTCCACAGATGCACAGCCAACACCCCAGCAGCAGAAACATTAACATGTAGACTAGTAACTTACCGGTCGACTCGCTTTCGAAATCATGGGACGTGAGTGAACCTTGAGCCTTGTTTGTCTCAATGTGTTGGCTCTTCAAACCTCTTGGTTTGGGGTTACACGGTATTGGACGCCGATCCCCTGGCATTAGGTCGTACAAGAAAAACTGAAGGCTGCATTCGGGCTTTGTTACAGGAGTTTCTTAGACCATCACTGATCAGAGAAACTCGACATGGCATCAGGGCACAGTCGTGCAAAGAGGGTGGTCCTCGTAGATGAACCGTCGTTTGTTGATGACAACCTGAGGCGAAGCAAGGGTGTATTGCTTTAGCCATTTGAGGTAGGTTTGGAGCTTCGGGCTTCCGGTTCGCAAGTTCCGTTTCCAAGCCCGGGTCGGACAACCCGCTAGACGCTGAGTCCACACGCTCGCAGTCTCGATTGCAGCTCAAGAGTTAGGTCGAAGGGTATACAGGCACCTTTAGGAGGCTGCCGCAGCTTTCACAAAGGCACGGCGAAGGTCAAGGGCACAGAGGGTTAAGGGCCGCGATACACACAGAGAATAAAAAGCAGGAATCCTACATCCCTAGAATTTGATACTTTGCAGCCACCATGGCCTGAACTACCCTCCGCGAATACTGGCCGCGAGTAGTCTTCGATCCCGATCTTACAATCCGTGATATCATGATTGATGCTGGCCCGTTACTCTCCAGGGATGGTGTGCCTTCAAGCTCATTTACTCATGCTCTGGCTTCTGCCTGTGACTGTTCATGGCTGTATCCCCAGAAACGAACCGCATGTCACCAGAGTTTGCCAACAGCTAATGCATCTTGTGTGCTTGGGGTTTGGGAACCACAAGGGGCAGTTGAACTCTGAAAAACTGACTCCTGACTTAAAAACCAAAGCCTAAAACCCTGAACCGATGAACACCTCAGGCCTTCACTTCCTACCGAGCATTGCTTCGGAACTACGACATCACAAGCGGCGAGAGCTTGCAGTAGCTTTCAAACCCGACACTATCAAGACCTGCATGCTGCATGCCAGGTAATTGCAGCCTCCTCAATCGCGTCCCGATCGCCATGCTGCTTCTCGAAGGAAACGTATGCGCGGTACAGATCATCGCTGGCACCTGGAAGTCGAGCTGGGCTTTTCGGAGTAGGTGCGTGTCTCAGTCTGCAAGAAAGCACCGCCGAAAAGACTGATTCGACTGGCCTGGTGAACGTTACCTCCCAGCAGAGTGCTGTCAAACAAAATGCAACTATACAGTTCTTGGAACACGGCTCCAGCTGTTCATGCCCTGGGATCTCAGCGACGGAAAACGATACCCAAATCTTGGGCATGCCCATGTTAGCCATACAGGAATTCAAGAGGTCTAACACAGGGCGTAGCTATGTATGATTGACGCCAAGAGGATAGAGCTCCAGGCTTTTCCCATCAAGTGCTTCGGATTTGGGGTGGTAATCGTAAGCTTCTGGATTTCGGAGATCTGGGAGTCAGCACTGAACCATTGAGAACCTGGAGTGCGGAAGATCCTGGTCCCTACATCTACATCTTAGGCTCAACACCCGAAAGCTGTTGCACTAGGCCATACTGTAGAACCAGAACCCGCAAGCCTGACGACGAAACACGCCACCTGAAGGAACACTACCGCTAGTTTCTGAGTTTATTCTCACGCAGTACCTCTGATCCAGGCTTGTCAGGCATCTGATCAAAGCGCCTTTCGGCAGCACATCCAAGGCGAGCTTGTAGATGGCCTACAAGTGGAGGAGTTCAGGCTTGTGGGTCACCCAAAATGGCACATCCACGGACTTACACATACGAAACGACCTTGTGCAGTCGATACGATTTCCTGCACGGGGCCTGTTGTCTAGGTGCGCAGAAAACCTCGGGCCACTTCAGTATTTCAATGTGTGGGGGCCGCAAACCACTGTAATCGAGATTCCCAAGCCCAAACGCCCACAGCCAGGAACCCCGAACTCGAAACTCTAAGCCAAACCCGAACCCGTTTTAGCTGCACCCAACCCCACAGTTTTGGTGTTCTGGATTGTAAAGTTTCGGAGTTGGGCTGCACGGTTCCAGTTGGGGAGGCGCGGGTCTTGCCGGACACGAGACGTCCATCCCGGCAGCTCGAAAGGAGCAGTCGATCCGAAATCCCAACGCTAGGACTCCCAAACCTGCAAGCCCTCTTCTTTCCCAGCCACCTCTACAGCCGAGAAGGCTTCAACTGTACATCGGGGTCGTATATCGGGGTCGAATGGTTTCGAACTTCCCAAGTCTGCGGCATCGGCATGCGAAGACTAGAACAGGTTACTGCGCGCAAGGGCCACATTTACAAAAGAACACAACTGACAACTTATGCTAGACAACCCTGGTATTCGTCACATAACAATGTCCGAAGCAACTGTTGCTACGGAGAGGTATAACGGTAAGATTTCCATGCCATCAAGTATGATAGATCGTTGGTGCCTGCGTCCTATGTCCGTTAAGTGGCGCCTGTGCGCGCTCCATCTCCCTCTGCCGCTGCTCAAACTGAGCAAACTTGATGTAAAACCTGGGCGGAAAGGAAATCCCGGGGCCGAGCTCAGCGTTTCGAAAATGTCATCGGCTCCGAGGCTACAGAATCCTTGCGCCCCTAAAGCGAGCTCCCCTGGTGCGTTTCCTCAACTTTCCCCTCGCTGTTTCTGACACCTGCAGGCCTTTCTCTGGGCGGGGCTGGAAAGGCGTCCTTGCCCACAACCCCAACCCGACCCAGCTCCTGGACCTCCGCATCTTCCTGCTCCCTTCCTCCTGGCTTCAGCCAGACTCCAGGTCTGTGCCTACAAGCGAGCAGCTCGAATCAACATCCGATCGGCTCCACTCCCAAACCGATTCAACGAGTGCAATGGTGTTAGAAACGAGCCTGAGAGATCCTGAGAGCCTCAACCGCTTCTCTCACTCCGAGCAAGTCCAGGTCTTCGGCTTCTCATCCAGCTCGTTGCCCAAGAGCTCGACGGCTTTTTCGAAGCCCTGGCTTCATTTCATGTTATGCGTCTGGATTGCGCTTCGGAACGCTTAGGACCTCGGCATGAAGACTCTGGAAGCCAAGAGATTGGGACTGCTGCTAGCCTCCAGACGAAAGAAAAGATTCTGGACCAACCCAGCCAGCCTGTCTCATCCTACACCATCACACCGCCCGGATCTCACATGCCCCTGACACCGCCACAGCAACTGCTTGACAGGCCTGACCCCACTCAGAGCCCGCAGCCTTGAATCCCTTCAGCCTCAACAACTAAAGCCCTGAGCCCTTCGTCCCACTCGCTGATAGCAGTTCCAGCATCCGCGTTCCTGGACACTCCTCGACTTTGGAGGCTTCTGCCCTCCCAAACTTCGACCTGGAACCTACCTTATCTGAATGCTGGAAGAAGTGGAATGGCACTTGCGGTATGTCGCTGGAATACGACGCTGGGGCAAACGTATCAATGCCGGCAACAAAGAAATCATATTCGCAATTGGGATCTGACCGCTTTGTTGTCACCCCAACATGCCAGCTGCACGGATCGTGCTCGAGCCTTGGTAGTGTAGAAGTGGCACGGTGGCACTCAGGCATTGTCTCATTGTCGGTTGCACGTACATATATGCTGTGCATATTCATCATATAATGCACATGTATTGCAGCACACTCACGTGCTCACGCGTGCGTTTGTACATGAAGTCCAGATGTGCAGATTGCTTCCGAGATGGCCAGACAAAAACAAACACTTACATGCGTTTTCGGTATACACACACTTGCGGTTTGCTACTGGGTTACATATCTGGCTCGTCGCATGCTGCTCGGGTGCCTGGGCAACCACACAAACTTTGCCGGCTTCCGCAGCTGAGCATACTTTTGTATTCTTCCGGCTCTGCGCCAACCCAAGTCTCCAAACCCACTCCCGATGAGCTGATGCCATCTATCTTTTGTTAGATCGGTCCATGCGGCGAAAGGACATGCAGGGCATGCAACCCTTGAACCGCACCCCTGAGGCCACAGCTGAGTTATGATGCTTCTCCTCAAACTTGCACAGCCGAAGAAAGGCCTGCTAGTAAACAGAGTTTTGTTCTGCGGATCTTTGATTTGGTGGGCACCATCCAGGTTGTCAGCATCGCGAGATAGGTGTCGCTGGAGTATCCGAAGCCCCCCGCTACTCACAGGATGCTTCCTTCGGGTGCGGGATTGTCAGTTCTCGTAGAAGCATGGTTACATACTCGCACGTTACATGCATATTTACATACATGCATGCGACACGCAAACATACTCAAATACGCACGTACGCACATGCACACACACACACAGAGAGAGAGAGAGACATACGCACAAATCTACATACTTACATACCTATACACACCTACACACCTATACGTACCTACATACCTACATGATCCTACATGTCTACTTACCCACATCGTACATACCTACGTACGTACATATACACATCGTGCTTGCATGCAGGGATGCATACATACGCATACATACACACATACATACCCAGATGCATACGTACGTACGTAAACACATGCACACGCATGCCCACACACACACACACACATGCAGACACACATACGTATACACATGCACACACATGCATACACATACATACAAAAGCATATACACACATACCATGGTACGTACATACATGCATGCATACAATCATACATTCATACATTCATACATGCCTACATTCTTTACATTCAAACTTTCATAAATAGAGACATGCACACGCGCGCACATACGAGTACACATACAGATGCACATAGACATGCACATACACACACACACACATACACATACATGCATGCATACAACCCCACATATAGACAGCAGACGGAGAGGGCAGGCAGGCAGACAGACAGAAGGACAGACTGCGATACAAACATACATACATACATACATACATACATATATATATATATATACAGATATAGATATAGATATTGACATACTGATATACTGATATACTGATATACTGATATACTGATATACTATGATATACGTGTGTGTGTGTGTGTGTGTGTGTGTGTGTGTGTGTGTGCGTGCGTGTGTGCGTGTGTGCGTGTGTGCTTGTGTGTGTGTGTGTGTTTCATGTCTTCACACGGCTGCGGCGATGGGACGAAACAGCGGCGTGACAGTCAATCATGCAGCCTGAAAACAAATCAAAGTCTCTGAATGCCACAGCTGGCCGGCTGTTCGGCAACCCTCACCCCTACTCTGGCTGTATGCCATACGAACACCCTACCGCCCGCTCTACATCCGAAGCCCTTCATCCCGAATCACAAGCTGTCAAAGTCACCTCCAACCTCGCATCTTCTTGTTTCGAGATCCTCTCCCCGTCAACAGGGCTTAGGTTTCAGAGTGGAGGATCCAAGAACTCCTCCTCCCCTGGCCCGACTGCAAAATCCCAAACTCAAAACCTTACACCTACAGTCTCTTCGCAACCAGCAGCCCGAAACTCCGTGCGCGATGCCCCTCAATCTTTCACAGACACAAAAGCCCGAGGATTGTGAGCGCGAAGCACCACACCTCCGTCCGACCTCCCACTCCAGAGCCTGAAACCCGCTCTAGAAGCCGAAAGCCGACACAAGCCCTGGCCAGCTGGGGTCCCTGGCTTCCTGTGTGGGTCGGCAGCTCACGTAGCGCTCCAACACCTTCCAAACACAAACAAGCCGCGGGGCAGCCGCGGGTCCGAGGACGCCGGGATTGGCCGAAACATTCCCTGTGCTCATGTTGTTCGTCTTCTTGCAAGGCCAGTGCCTGCACTATGCTTTTCCGGCGTTTGGCGCCGGCGCTCAAGCCAACAGTATGCGTTTGCGGTATAGGACTGACTTTCTGGTGGGCTTTGGACACAAGGTGTGCAAAGATGTAAACGCGCATGCCGCCAGTTCGGGAAGTACTAACGTGCAGCTCCTACGCACTTAACCCCAAAACCACAAACATTCGACCTACACCTGGAAACCCAAAAGCCCTGAACCTCGAACGGACTAAACCTGGAACTTAAAAGCCCCAACTTCCAAGCCTGTACAAAAGGCCCACATCGCTAGCCTCGTTGCCTGTGACCGACCACATAAGTCCGGATGAAGCCTGAAAACCCTGAACATCCAACCGGCACTCTAGTCGTGTCGCGGCACCTTCCTGGCTTTGTCCAGTTCCCCACACCTGGCCAGGCTTTGTTTGAAGTCGGTCTTGGAGTCCTTACGGATTGAAATTTCAGAGTTCTGCCGTGCTACTGGTTCGTGCGAGGGTTACAATGTCAGGTGGAACTGGGAACAGGGGGCAGCAGCAGCCGCGTGGACGATCCAAGTTGTTGGCTTTTGGCTGAAATTCTAGGTTGGGGTGGTTCTGTGCCATGAATCGGGCGGGAAGTAGGGGTTTGGGCTTCACCGCCAAGGTTTAAGGCCGTCCGACTCAAGGGCTTCTGGCTTTGAAGATTGAGAGCTTCGGGTCTTGGGGATGCGAGGGTGACCAAAACCACTGAGCAAAGCTTGAGGTTTTGAGGCTTTCAGGTTTAGGGTCTTGGCGTGCAGGGTTCCAGGCCCTGACAAACCCAACCATGAACACGAAGCTCATGTCCACAACCTGGAAGGGCAAGCTTGAGATCCCGTTAAGGCCAGTCGCCCTCGCCTGGCAAATCTCTGAACCGCGAAGGTCCAAAGTTTGGGGTTCTGGGGCTTTCAAACCGAAGCTCTTGAAGCCCTCAGCTCCACAATGACTCTGCTGATTTGCCTTTCTTCGAATTTGACGTACTGGAGCCATGGGTTGTCGTCGGGCCTCAAGTAGAGTTGAGGGTTTTGGGTCAGGCTGTGGGATCTGCTCAGAGGTCTTTTTGCGTAGACAGAGGTTTTGCATTTTGGGTTTGGAGCTCTAGTTGCAACGCTCCCGAAAGTGGAGTTTGCGTGCGGTAAGTCCAATTCATATGTCGCAGCATTCCTAAATCTTTTCCGCGTCCGGATACAACCCTCGCAGACATGAACCTTAATTCTCAGACCACTGTCCGTGGATCACAAATTCCACGTCAATGAAGCTGTCACTGAAATCCTGGTTAAGGATTCAGTTGCAGAGTTTCGGAGAAAGAGAATACAAAGGCTTCCACCAATGCTTGATGTTCACAGATCCTAAGTCTGGAGAAACCAAGTACATCTGACGGCAGATTGTGCACGTGGTCTTCGACATCAGACTGTGGAAGGTTTGAGATTTTGATGCCCTTGGATTCCAAAGTGACAAGATCGTACAACCACAGCACGCCGAAACTTCTTGGCCTTCAAGAGCTATGCCTCAAACCTCTGTGCAAGAAAACCAACTCCATTTGCGAACCCAAGACAAAAAACAAAAAAAATGATCTGGCAGGGTGTTCGAGTATTATGCTGGCGGAAAGTTTGACGGCAGAAGGAAGGTTGAGACCATCTCTCGAGAGTTTGTCACAAAACAGCACATGCTCTCAGCTGATCGTAAGCATTCGTATCTATAGCTAAGCCCGAGACTACGGCCGCATAAAGAAGCATGCAAAGACGTGTGGAAGAAATAAGTTAGTGAATCCTGCATGCCTTGTGTGCACATATATAGATATTCATACACAAACACATACATATACATGTAGGATTATCCAGGGATTTATGCTCTTTCGTATTTGTAAACCTGCGTATTTGCGTATGTAAATGCATGCATGTGTGTATATATATATATATACATGGATGTCGAGAATTTTTGGCTATGCACTTATGTGATTGTTTGTTTGATTGTTTATGTGTGTGTACATATATAGATATGGCTGTGTATATATATATATATATGTACACATGTGCATATACATATATGCACATACATGTAAATATGAAAAGCATATATACATACATACATACATACATACATACATTCATACATACATCCATGATGCATGCATGCATACATACAGCCATGCATGGCAGCCATACATATATGCATGCATGCAGTAGGCGCATACATACATACATACATACATACATACATACATACATACATGAATACATACATGAAATGTGTGTGTGTGTGTGTGTATATGTGTACCTGTATATGCTTGCTCGAATAACAACGTCTACACCCACAAGTTTACATGTGCATTTATCCATTTAGCCGTTTGTCGTCTATGTATGCATTTACTGAAATTTGCTTGATTTAGTTAGCTAGTCAGATAGTCGCTCGGCAAGTCAGCCAGTGAGCCAGTCAGCCCGTCAGCCAGTCAGCTAGTCAGCTAGCCAGCGTGTTAGCTTGGCAGCTTGGTACATAGCTTCTCAGCTTGTTAGCTAGCTGCTTAGTTTGTTAGTTAGATAGTTCACGCGCGCTATCCAGTTAGTCAGCTAGGTTGGTAGGTAGATAAGTTGGTTAGCTAGCTAGCTTGAGTGTTTGTTTGTTAATTTTAACTTTCTGGTTTACTAGCGCATTTACGTATACACTCGCTTGTGCATTTCTTTGCACACTCTGCATGTGTCAGGAAGGCTTTGAGCTTGGCCTGAGAACCAAGAGACCTGCCTGCCACCTCAGCGTAAAACCAAACTACCCTGAACCCGTAAACTCAACTCTACCCTTGAAAAAGTCCGTGACTCCCATTCCATCCACCGCTCGTAGATGGTGCGCGCCCTGGCGCGAAGTTCGGGTTGCGATTTCGGCTTCGGCCTTGGGGCTCACAGTGTCGAAGTTGAGTTCAGGACGTCTTGAGTTCAACTCAGCAGACTCTCTGCGGAGTATACTCGCGTGCAGCGGAATGCATCATGAGTGTCGTCATCATGTCTCGCCATCACTGTCAGCTGTATGCCACTTGTTTTGGTGCGCTATCAGGTGACAATAGTCATGATGAATGGTGCACAGATCGGCGATGACTGTAATGATGCTCGTGACCGTGTGTGTGTGTGTGTGTGTGTGTGTGTGTGTGTGTGTGTGTGTGTGTGTGGGTGTGTGTGGGTGTGTGTGGGTGTGTGTGTGGGTGTATG
>CAJNDV010010280.1:34961-46705 GCA_905221635.1 Symbiodinium sp. CCMP2456
GTGGGTGTGTGGGTGTGTGGGTGTGTGGGTGGGTGTGTGTGTGTGTGTGTGTGTGTGTGTGTGTGTGTGTGTGTGTGCGTGCCTGTGACAGTAATAGAGATGGATAACGGCAATAAATGAGATGAATCTCACAAAAATAACAATAGGACTAATCATCCACGACAACAGACAATGATGCTGGGGATGACGAAGATGAAATACCACAAATCCAAGTCGAGTAGCAACAACGGAAATACACACAAAATGAAATCAAGAGTGATGGTAGCTGACCAGTTCTTGGGTCTTGACTGATAGTTACAGGTGGAAAATTCCAGCCCGTCCCCCACAAAACATGACTCGTGTGGCACCCTTGCAGCATTACAGGGTCTCAGCTTTAGGGCTGCAAGTGGACGCTCCAGGGTGTTCTGCCCTTCGAAGCGTGTCTCGGGTCACCCTGCGTAGTTTGCAAGCAGCTCCTCCATGTAGGCATACTTGTACCAAAACTGGTCCACCCTGCCGCTTGACGCTTGAGGTCGTGGATTCGAGGTGGAGGCCGCACTTCACAGTGCTGAGCTCGAGGGCTGGTTTGGGCTTGAGGGCAAAGAGGCTGCACGCTCGTTGGAGCTCAGGTCCTACAGGGGTCCCAGAGAGTGGCGTAGGAGTTCAAATCCAGCAACCTCGAGGCATCGCCATAACAAGATAGCAATGTTGTTTAGAACAATCTGCTAAACCTCAGAATACCCTTCGTCATGCAAAAGACACCACTGCTTGAAACTCAAAGTCCGAATGCCCTGAATTTGGGATCTGACAGTCAGGTGTGCGAGGCGGAGTTTGCTCCAAAACACACTGAATACCGACACTAAACCCAAAGCCCTTGAACCCTAGATCCTAAGTCAAACACCATGATCTTTTCGGTTAACAAGCCCAGCATCTCGACCGTCCGAAGAAATGCCTTACTTCCGTCACGAGTTCCGACCGAGGGAAGTTGGCGGCAATCTTAGTTCAGAATCCTTCAATCCCAAATTCTGAAGGGCTTTGGGGTTTCGCGCTCTAGCACTGCAGTCTTGGCAAGTTCAACGGCCTCGGCAGCAGCTGCACCACCTGGAAAAGATAAAGACTAATGGAAAAGCTATTGTCAGACTTACTTGTGCTACCAACATTGCTGCAACAGTTGCAACACTTCGGATTGGAAGTTAGTTGCCTCAAGTCTTAGCCATGACCTTACACATTGAGGTCGTCGAATTCGAGAGTGGGAATCCCTACTAAGGCCCTAGTCACAAAAACGAGTCACGAACCAATCCTTGATCAAAAGTGGAAGGTGCAAAGGATCTGTTCGTCAACTTCTCCATCCTGCTCTGGGTCGCTGATGCTTCCACACTGATGCCTGCTACTCCTGCCGCTCTTTCTACTACAAGCGTGCCGGGACCACCCTGTCGAACAAGTTCCTCGCATGGTTCACGAACTTGTTCTTCATCTCCATCTCCACGTACTTCAGCCAAAGGCTGACATTCTGGTACCTGCACTCTGACACTTCGACTGGCCATAGACGGCATCATTTCAGTCTCCATTAAGCGGCTGCCAACGTCTCGTCTGAAAGCTGAACGATATGGGCTAGACGAAAGCCATCATTGTTATCATGTTAGCACCATCATCGACATCGTCATACAACGTCAACCTCCCCGCATCATCATGTCATCAGTACTGCCATCACGGCACAGCATCACTGCAAGAAATGACACCAGAACTCAGAATTTGCGCTTGTGCAGCGCATCGACCAGAGGTTCGACAAACATCAAACATGACACACAAACGAAGCATTGCATTGCAAATGCCAAGCGAATCTAGTGTCTAGAAATGTGACGAAAGAAGCTCGTGGACAAAGTGGCTTATGCTTTCCCTTAGGCTAAGCCAGACCTGGGGCTCGAAGTAGGGCTGAGGGTTCAGGGTTGAAGATTCGGGTATGGGTGAAACAGGTGTAGCATGTTGCGACCCGTTCTTCGCGCATTTTGTGGCACCTTTACAATGCCAGGAACTGCAGCCGCCCATAACCCAGTTGCAGCACGGCACACCCACAAACTCTCTGCTTCTTCTGTTTCTCCACCTCGTGCTCCTACACCGACCTACTCCTGCTCCTGCTGCTGCTCCCATTCCTACTCCTACTGCTGCGCGTACTACTCTACTGCTACTGCTACTGCTACTACTACTGCTACCACGACGACGACGACGACGACGACGACGACGACGACGACTACTACTACTACTACTACGAGTACTGCTACTACTACTACTACTACTACTACTACTACTACTACTAAGACTCTGAGCTGTCGCACTCCACGTGTAGAGCACGCTCGAAGATGGACCGAGCCCGTCGGAATTCCTGCTAAGCGTTCTCCGATTATGGCGGGTGTAGGGCCGGGTCTAGGTCGTGGGGTTTGAAGGTCCAGGTTGCATACATTGCATACTTGGATTTTAAGGTTTTGTGCTTAGGCATGGAGGGTGTGTCAGCACTCCCAACTGCGGACAGAACATCGTTGCTGTGTCGATGCTGCACGGAATGCACCCTCGTGCGCCAGGTGGTCCTGCTGCGACGCCTCCCACTGCGCATACTTCACCTCGGATCAGATCGTAAACCCGAAACCCGAAACCCTGCCAAACCCCATGCACGAAACCCTAAACCCTGACGGTTGAAAGCCAATGCGTGTGCTAGACAGCTCCAACGAAACAAGGCATTTATTTCGAGGATTCGGCGGCCGAATCGTAGGATGCTGCTCTCGGCCTCTTGAACCCGAAACCTCGAATGGGACTCTACTCCGCGTCTGGGACGGCGAATACTGGCACAAAGGGACCCCGAGAAACGGAACTCGAAGTAACACAAGGGCCGAGACGAGAACCGATGCGGGCTGAACTGTGATTGGTTTCGGGCTTAATTCCCAAAGTTCATTCAGAAACCCTCAACCCTGAACCGGAGGCCAGCAATGAAGCCCGGCAGCTCCTCGTTTAGGGTATCGGCTTAACGGTGACCAGGGCTTGGTGTGCATTTTTCTTGTTCATAGTGTAGCAGATTCGCACCAAGATCCGAACTCCCAAGCCTGGACTTCTTGAACCCTAAAACCTCAGCCGTAAACGCGACCCAAAAACCAAACTCCCGGCGAGCTGCTGGGCTAAGGGCTCGAGACTCAAGGATTTGTTTAAAGGTGTAGCTTCGCTTGTAATAAGATTAGCTCGTGGCCAAGGCACGGAAAGTGTTCGTTTTCATCTACCCTTAAACTGCCTAAAACCCCGAAAAGTATCATCCTACAGGTCTCAGGCGCCCGCCCAAGAGCCAATGTTCTGCCGCTGGCGACGGAGTACGTCCTTCAAGCATTTGCATGATGGCGTCGGGCTGCTGTGGGTTCCGTGCTCGATTGGGGGCTTGGGATTTGAGATGGAGACCCCTTGATACACAGGCGCAAAATGCAAATTTAACATGCGGGTGTAGAGGTTTAGGAAGGGGGCTGCTTAGATGCCTAATCCCAAGCATCTAGTTCCCAAGAAATCTTGGATTGTAGGCTCAAACAGCTATATCCGAACCGCTAGGTAGCCAAACGGACCTAGGTAGAAACCGGTAGATAGAGAGATAGAAAGAAAGATCTGAAGAAAGATAAAAGATGGAAAAATGTACGGATAGAATGACTGATAGATAGACAAAAGGATAGACAGACAGGCCATACAGTTACCAGATTAGAGGAGTCTAGAAATGTAAGCAAATGCATTGATGAGGGGAGGGCTCATAGCTGGATACAGATAGACGCAGGGAAATAGACATTGTGTTACGCCCACAGGTGCAAACGGCACAAACCTCCCTGAAACCTCTGTGCGCTAACGTCCACCGGTTCCCGGCAACACAACAACTAACAGCTCAGAGACCTATGTAAAACGTCGAGGAAACCCAACGGCAACATCTCAAGCTTAACCCTCACGGCAGAATGTGGCGGAGACGGGCCTCATACTCCTTCCGCTTGCGAACTTTGTACATCTGGCCAGCGGAGCCAATACATGAGTGTAGCCCAGGCTCAAAACCAACCTATTCGTTCGAAACCCCGAACCCCAAGACGCCAAACATCAGACCCCCAAACAATAAAACTGTAATCGGAGATTCCTTCGTGCTCGGTCATAACTTTTTTGGCAGTGTACTACTGCTGCTACAGCCTTGATTCCGGATTTTGATGCGGGTGATTGAAGTTGAGGATCATGCCGCTGGTGTGTTTGTTGTTGTGGCTGCCTCTGTAGTCGTCACTCTCGATGCTTGCTGTTGCCGTTACTCTGGGGATGAGGATGACTATGACTGGGATGCAACGGGGCCATGGAACACCCCTTACCCAAGCAAAGGGAAGCGCATCTTTGGTTGCACACAAGTCTTGAGCATCTCGGAGTACTGTATGTGCATCGCGGATGCATGCCATAGCTTTGAGCAGGTGCCAGCCCTCCCGCCCTAATCTTTCCCGACGATTGTTGGGGCAATGAGGCCCTTGGCGAAGAGTCCTGGGTCTGGGGACGGGCATCGTGCAGGTTGCTGTGCTCGGAGATGAAAGGACCACGGGTTCAGGAATTTCTCGCCCGTGGCTATCCGGGAGCTCTGCGGCATCCCCATCAAGGTGTATTGTTCACAATTTGGGCCAGCTGGGTTATCACCATTTAAGACATAATCCACTTCGGCAAAACCCCTGTGTTGAGTTGCATGCAACGGGTCGGCTCAGGGCCTTTGGGTCTGGTCTTAGGGTTAGGATTTCGGTAGTAGAGGGGCACAACTGAGCATTCCAAGCACGCTGGTTGTGAAATGAAGGAATCTGGAACACGTTATCGAATGATCCGAAAATTTCGTGCCCAGAATCCCTGCACACTGCAGATGAAGATGCCAGTCCAAGCATCTCAAAGAATAAACGAGACTTGCTTGATGCCACAAAAGTTGGTTCTGGCCAAAGTCTGGCCAAGGCAACGCGGTGGCCGCACCCCTAGACAGGGACCTTCGGCTATAACAGTCGTAGGAAACAGAAGAACAGTTATCGTAGTCAACATGCCGTGTGAGGAAAAGACAACCAACGTTTTAAAGCTCATGCTGGCGAGAGTTATAGTCTCAGTTCAGGATGGAAGGTACCAATACTTGGCGCCAAGCTTACACATGCGGAACCCGAAACTCGTGCTTCAACGCATGCAGGGATGGACCATCAGCTCATCCTCATCGACGATGCGTTGCCGAGGCGGCACAGCTTCTGCTTGCTGACGGTCCACTGCCTCGCTACAGAAGCTGAGGGCCTAGCTTTTGCGCTTGAGGTCTGGATTGAAGATCCGGGGCATGGACACCGAGGCTTCCGGATCGGTGGTGAGCACATCCAATGAAGCTCGGGCTACGACTGAGTCGGCCCAGCCCTCACGATGTACTTCTATGGCACTTCTCTCACCACTGAAAGGAAGGCCGAAGCTACCCTAAGTACCCTGCACCACTCCCAGCCTAAATTCTGTAAAGCCCACACCAATCTCCAAGGTACCCATTGAATCCACCCTACACAACAATATCTCTTCAAAACGGGGGCCTGAAAAGATGCCTTTTTGAGAAGCCAAGGCACCGCTAGTGTTTACATGCCTCCTGCCCGAAGAGCAATGTATGCGATGGTAGGTGGGTATGCTGTGCAGGGTCTGAGGATTTAGATTTCGGAGGAGCCTCGCGCAGCAGCTGCTCGGCGGTGATCTGATTGGGGTTGGCACTCTTGTTGCGGACTTGGGCCTCAGCGTGTGGATGCTCAGGAGCTTCCAGAAGATTTCAGAGAGCTTCCCTACAATCAGGGGTCGCGATAGGAGTTGAATGATGGCAATCTCGGAAGTCTTGCGTCAGCGAAGTGCCTGAGAGGCTATGGGCTAAGAGCTATCGGCGCTGAAGCTTCCGCCCGTGGCACAGGGTGTCGAAACATTCAGGAGCTTGGTGCATGTCGGACTTGAATAAATATTAGAAGCCGCTACAAGCAGCCAAAGAAGAGTCGTGACCAAATGCGTTTCGGGCTCGCCCACCAACACCCGACCCCTAATTCATTAACCCTAAGTCCTGAACTTAGACCCTAGAACCGAAACTCGGAGCCCCAAACCCAAGGCACAAACCTCAGTATGGATGAAAGGTTGAGGTCAAGGGCTGAGTGTTTGTCTTTTGTGATTCAAAACTTAGCTCTGTTACACTCTGTTACAGATTAGGGTCTCTGGTCCAGGGCAAGGGTGCTGGTAATTCGGGCCAGTGCGTGCTAGGACGATACGAAACGGTAGGTGAGGTTGGGCGCTGGCTGTTCAAGACTAGGGTATGTTTCTGCAATTCTCCATTGTGTATGCTAGCAACCCTCCTTTCCGTAAATGCTTCCAGTATCAAATATTTAAAGCTTCCATTCCAGTACTAGGCCCTCTTTTTAAGCCCCAAACTCTCAACCCAGGACCCTATAACTTCCCCGTGGCTGGCGGCAGTCAGGGCCGGGCCCCGGGCATTCTTGCCCAAGCCAGTGCTCCCACCAGTTTTGGGTGGCATGGCGCTGGGCGCGCTGGGCGGAGAGCTCGGGTTGGTTTCCGGAGGGCCGAAGAACTCCAAGGTTGAAAAAGCCTTGAAGCGGGGCAATACCCTTCAATTCCCCTGAAGCTTAGTCGGTGCGCGCCGCCTTCGTCGCAGTTCAGTCGGCTCTCTTCTAGGACCGTTTCACCGAACCCGTGCCTCGAAAACCGAAAATCGAAAAAACAAAGCTAAACCCCAAAACAGATTTCAACTTTCAAGGAGAAGCTTCCCAACCCTCGCAGCCCTCAGCTCTGAGCCGGCAAGGACCAGGAGAGTCTCGAAGATGTCGGCACCAAGGCTTTACGGCTTTGCGGTACAGCGGGTTGTGGGCTTAGGACGTACGGAAGCTTCACCCTTGAGAAGCCTACCAACAGTAGGCATCATCCACCTAACTAGAAAAGGAGATTCTAGAGTACTGCACAGCAGCTTGGTTTTGGGTGTGGGCTGGACGAATTTAGTGCTGTTTGACCTAGAAAGACGCCTCACACGATGACTCGTGGGGCGTGGTGCAAGTAAATGCCTACCACAAAGCCCTCGTCGAATTCCAGCAGGCTTGCGGTAGCGATGGAAAGCCCTGCAACACATTGAATCAAGGATCTGCCGCAAGGTGGCTGGTGGGCCTTGTAGACCCTCAAAAGCCGAACGGACCAATATGATTCTCGCAAGTCAAAAAGAGCTCTTGCCCCTTTCAAAGCCGTCAATGTCACCACATTCCTCGGGCCAAGCTCCCGATGCCCTTGCTGCTCCACCGTGCGCGGCCGCATCAACCTACAACACCGGAAACCTTGAACCCTACAGCACAACCCCAAACCCGAAATCCTTAACTCGAAAACCCTGAACCCCTAAGCCCACTGAGACATGACAAATCTCGAACGCCTTCAGGCTGAGCCCGAAACTTTTTCACCACTTCGGCCGGAATGCGGCAGGAAGCGAGCTGCCGGGTCGAAAAGCCGCAGGAAGCGAGGACGCGGGTGTGGCTGAAGCCTGGGGAGTGTACAGAGTCACCTGCCGTAATCTTCAGATCACAGCACACGTAAGAGCACTCGAAACCTGCACACGGCCTGCTTTGGATTTGAACTTGTGATCTCCCTGCGCCTGCTGTGTCTGGGGACTGGCGGTAGTCGAGGGATAACCGTAGTTGGCGAAGGCACCTGCATCATCGGCCTGGCTTTGGACTTGTCGGCTTTGTCTTATCTTATCTTGCTTTATCATATCTTATCGGTCTTATCGGTCTACTTATCTATCCATCTATTTGTCTACCTGCCTGCTTAACTACCTCCACACCAACACCCACGTACCTACCTACCTACCTACCTACCTACCTACCTACCTACCTACCTACCTACCTAGCTACCTCTCCGTTTATCAACCCTAGAATCTATCTTGTTCCACCTTATCTGGCTTATCATCTGAATCTTATCTATCTCTGTTCATCCTGTCTGTTTTCATCCCATCTACCTTATCTACCGGCATATGCATCTGTCTATCTGTCTATCTATCTATGTATCTATCTATCTAACTACCTACCCACCCACCCACCTACCTACCTATCTCTTCCTCTCTATCTCTCCTTCGATCTATAGATCTATCGATCGTCTGTCTGTTTGTCTTTCCATCTGTCTGTCGGAGCTCAGGAGCCTGGCATGACATCCTCGACCGTCAGCTTGGGTTCAGGATGGTTCCGGGTTCAGACTTAAAGCTGTGCTCACCGAAAAAAAACTCAACGCTCAAGCCTGCGACGCTGGCTGCGGCGGCTGCGGTGCACCGGCCACCATGGCCGAAGCCGCGTTGGCATAGACGCTTGCCTCTGCAACACAAAAATGTAGTGGGTTTTTTGGTTTAAGTGCACTGGCCTTTTCTCCGCAAAGCCTGCCTCGAGAGAGGCCTACACTTGTGACTCCACGCGCGTCCCAGATTGAGAGAGCTCACTGAACTAACAGGGAAAAAGCGCCTGAAGCAGATGCCGACATGCCGTCTAGATATCACTATCTACCGGCTCAGAGGGGTGGTGGGTCGTGCTGCACGAATGCGGGCCTCCTGTGCTTCCTCATCACTAGATCGCCAATCATCTTCATCGTAGGGAAGCCCATCATCGGACATCACACTCCCAACGACCACGTCTCCACACCCCCTTCACGACACTCCGGTTCATCATCTCGGCTTCGAGAACGTTCACGAGTAACCGGATGTGGACTTTCGGGACGGACATGGGCTTCGCCTAGCATTGCACGTAGGCCGCCTTCTGGGACGAAGCGGGCAGGAGGTCGACGAACATCTGGGGCGAATACTTTGGAAAGATTCTTGAGCGAGTACTAAGTATGGCATATAGGTTGCTAGACATACTGCAACCGGCTCACATCATCGAACTGTGCATGGCATCCGACATCTTCCGTGGGAGCGAGCTTAGGCCCCAGGCCCATACGTGCGCGCGACAAGAAACCAAGCAGCTCAAAACGTCTGCCCTTGAAGATCTGAAACCGCCAAGTAAAAGCGAAGCTTCCTAAACAGTTGAAAACCTCGAAAGAATCCCGAAACAACAACAGAGCACCTATCAAGCCAGCACAGTCCTGAAACGCGGAAACCATCAGCCGACAAGAGCATGAGCAAAGCAGCAAAGTTCAATCGTCTCCAGTCCATGCTGGAAGGATGCTTGTAGCGCGCTCTAAAGTAGGAGACCCTTGTACGGCCTGGAAGGCCTGACACAAGAGGAAGTAGAACAAACAATAAACCCCCGGTCGCAGCACAGACCAAACACCCTCCCGAGCCAAAACCACCCTTCCAAACACCCCCTGGGGCCGACTGCTAGGGAGGGGTGGATCTTGGCGGTCTTCGCCATGCTCGCCGCCATCCTGCCAGTAGACATGTGACATGCTTAGGCCTGGAGTTCCCTGATTCATGGTGCTCTACCTTGGTACATGTCTGTGCCTTGCGATGCACTGCTACGAAGTGGACAGGCTGCAGATACCGCCAATCCCTCAACCCCTTCAAGTCCCAGGACACCATTCCCAAGCCGTGAGCCACAGCATCCAAGGCGCCGCTTCGCGTTTGCCGTACTGGCAGGCGCTGAAGGAGCTGGAGCTTGCTGCTTTTGCTGGGCCTTGTGTGGGCGGCAGAACGAGGAGTCTCGTCTCTCGGGCTGCAGAGTTGGGGCAGCGCGACTCCAAAGCCGAGCTTTGTCCGAAGGTTGGGGACTTCCAGGGGAGTAGGCTTCGGACTCCAGGGCTGTTGTTCCAGAACGGGTTCAGGCTTTCTGGAAAGGAACGGGTGAAGGTCTCGATGACGGCAGAGGGTTCTTTTGGATTTGGGCGAAGGGGAGTTTATCCTCAGATCTGAACGGCAGCGTGTAAGCCCTTCGCTGAGGAGGTAGGAATCTCAAGCGACAGTTGGCCAGAAGCGCTCCCACCTCTCAAGGCCCCGCGGCAACACCTTGCGCAATATATACAATCTGGTTGAAGCTCTTCAGGCCTGGACAAGCCCTAAAACCTACGCCTTGTCTTTGGAGTACTGAGATGGTGGGGCTCAGGCTTTGTCAGGGCAATCAGGAGATGTGCTGCAGAATACCAGACAGCCGCTTCGAAGCAACCCCAGGCCTGAATGTGGATCATGCCAATGGGTGAACCCAAACTCTGAACTTTAGGCCCAGTAGGTGAATCCGAAATTGGACATCTGAAGGGAATGAGGTCCCGGCAAAATATTCTGCGATGGCCGCAGACATGGCCGAATTCCTCAGCAGTCTCGGCTTCGCCAAGGCTGCACGACACTCCGGTACCCAACCAAGAAAGGATTCTGGCTCTTTAGCATCAGCATGAAACTGCAAGTGCTCTGATCCAGTCTGGCAAGATGAGGCTACAATGACGACCAAAACAATTTCAATGAAAACATGGAGCCACCTTCCAGCCCTCCGCCCCCCCCCCCTCCCCACGAAGCCTTAGTTCTGCATCGAGACTAAAGGTAGCAATCTACCCTTCACCTAAGACTTAAGATTAAACACCCTGCGCATCATTCAACCCTTGCACAACCCCCTGCAAATCCGCCCGAAGCTCGTACCCCCAACCGCAAGTTCAAGCCCGGCAGCCCTGGCGGTGCGTTGGCAGCCTCCCTCTTCTCCTGTCGGCTCGGATTCAGAGGGTTTGAGATGGTTCCCTTCAAAGTGCTAAATACTCAGACCCCTACCAAAAAAAAAGGGGCGATGATTTCATACCCCATCAGCACTAACGCGGGTTCGGGCTGGCTCGGGGCTTGCAGGCTGAAGGCTTCCGGGTCTTGGCTGGAAACTGGTTGAACCCTGGATCGCAGACAAAACTACAGCCCTGGACAATGGAGCTTTTCGGACTGTTTTCATGGCTGAGAGTCTGAGAATGCTGCTAGCCATGTCCTCAAGCTCCCTTCGTGTTTCCATTTCCTGGTGTTCACCGACTCCTTTGTCCTAAGCTCCTGGTTTCTCAATGTAGGCAGCTAGTCTGACTGCGTCTACAGGAGGTTAACAGGAGGTTAACAGCTTCTAATGCACGCTGTACGTCTTTCTTCTCCAACAAAAAAGTGTATACTAGCATGACTGTCATCATTGCCTTGTATTGCTCTGCTACATGTAGTGCCTGGCTCAGCACAGGCACCAGCACCACCACCATCCTTCATTATCACCATCACCACTCACCTATTACATACACTGGAAAGATTGAATAAGCTTCTGCCAGGACCTAGATCGTTAGACAAGCAAAACCCAGACTTGATTCTGCTCTGCTGACGTTGCTCGACGAGATAAGACAGTAGGTTGTCCACGGTTTAGGGTGTCTCGGCCTAGCATTTAAGCTTACGGAAGAGCCTCCAACGTCTAATCTCGACCTTGAGCACAGGCCCTCGGCTGTGAACCCAAAAAAACGGCCTGCCGCCGGCGCTTCTCCTCCTGAGCCAGAGTTTAGCATGTCGGATTTGGGGCGTCGGTTTTGCACGGTGGTTTTGTGCGGTCATTTGTAGTCGTCTGAGTCGTCGTAGTCGCCGTCGTGGTCACCGCTCCACTCGTTAGTAATTAGTAGTAGTGGTAGTAGTAGTAGTAGTAGTAGTAGTAGTAGCAACAGTAGCAGCAGCAGGAGTAGTAGTAGTAGTCGTAGTAGTAGTAGTCGTAGTAGTAGTAGTAGTAGTAGTAGTAGTAGTAGTAGTAGTAGTGGTCGTAGTAGTAGGTGGTGGTATTAGTAGTAGTAGT
>CAJNDV010010280.1:50458-63628 GCA_905221635.1 Symbiodinium sp. CCMP2456
GTGGTGGTGGGGGTGGTGGTGGCGGCGGTGGTGGTGCTGGCGCTGGTGGTGGTGGTGATGGTGGTGATGGTGGGGATGGTGATGGTGGTGATGGCAGAGGTGGTGACGGTATGTGACGGTGAGTATGGGGATGCTTCTCGTTCCTGTTAACGATGTTCCTATCAGCATGGCGACGACGATGGTGATACTTGTGATGATGTTGATGATGATGGTGTTTTATGTTGGTGATCATCATCAAAGGCACAACCACCGTCATCATCAACATCATCATCTTGAACTTCACCATTGGGACAAACCATAACCAAAAAATCGCCGCCGCCACCACCACAACCAGCAGCAGCAGCAACAGCAACAACCACAACAACAGCAGCCCCAGCGGCAGCAGCAGCGGCGGCAGAACCACCACTACCATCACCACCAGCAGCAGCAGCACCAGCACCAGCAATCGACAATAGTACCAGCAACAACAGCAGCAAAAGCGACGGCAGCAGAAGCAACAGCAACAAGATGAGGATGCTGATGAACATGGCAAAGAAGTTGCGGATGGGCGCGAAGTTACTGCCGGCGGCTGCATGATGAT
The DNA here is from genome assembly GCA_905221635.1 of Symbiodinium sp. CCMP2456. Lineage (NCBI taxonomy): Eukaryota > Dinophyceae > Suessiales > Symbiodiniaceae > Symbiodinium > Symbiodinium sp. CCMP2456. The sequence continues at coordinate 51,039 of CAJNDV010010280.1, forward strand.
CATCGTGGTCATATCCTTGATGAGCATGGTGATCATGGGAGCCATGTAAAAAGGGAGCGATCACGGTGGCCACCGATTCGCACTAGAGTGGTAAGTAGACTTAGCAGTATCATTGTCAACAACAACATTATCATGCTCCTTACCTCGGACAAGGCCACAATACCACTTGTACATAAAATGTACTTAAACACGGACTGACACACCTGCGCCCTGAGGTATCACTTCTCCGGGTTTTGTACGCTCGACTCTCGGGCGCAGAGCTAGGCCTCTTCGGCATTGATCTTGCTGTCAAAGTGGCCCGCAAACGCGCGCACAGAAATCGGTGAGAAGGTGTGGTGTGGGCCTCGCTTTGGGAGTAGCTTGGAGCGAGGTTGAACCTGAATCCACGTATCAGATGTCGTATGTTGGAGCTGAGACTGTGTCGGCTTGTTGCGCAAAGGTCGCAGAATGGAATGCCTTGCGTCAGGCATGATGCTACTGTGTTGGCCGGCGTCTGCACAGCCGCAAACCTTCATCAGTTCAGCCACAACCTAGCTGGGTTTCAGCCTGAATCCTGTAGTGTGAGGGCCTCTTGCATCAAGCCTCAACCCTAAGCCGCAAGTGAAATTCCACTGCTGGCCAATGCCTTGAACCAAAACAGGGAGTAGCAGTCTCTCACAGTGGCCCAAGGATCTTTGATAGTGTTTCAGGCTTCTGATCGAGTCGATGCGTTCGAGCCTAAGGCCCCAAGGTTTGGAGTAGAATCAAGAGCCCAGGAGCTGTTCAAGTGGAAGCCAGATTGCCAGAGACTTTCTGCAAACCTTTGCTCTCTCGTAGGTACAAAAGGTCAAGGTCGAAAAGCTCCGTTTTTGTATAGCAGCATATGCCAAACAGCCTAATGCAGGATGAACGTATGCTGGGGAACTTCCGGTAAAGAACTTCGGGCACTTCTTCCTGATTTCTGCTTGTCGCCTGTGCAGCCATCTCCGATCCCAGGCCTTCCAACAAGCCCACATATCTTGCAAGCAAACACTTGCAAACGAAACGCCAACACGAATGCTTGAAGATTGACTTCTTGTGGCTGATAGCTACACTATGAATTCGAGGTTAGTCCGTCTTCAAACGCTGGGTTGATCATGAGAAACCAACAATTGAGCCTCCCTGTCTTTGGACCACCGTCCTGCCTTGAGAGCTCAACCCTGATCAAGCCATAAAGGACCCCGGACCAGATGTTTGGCTTCCACAACGTGCCGGCAAACCTTGCCATACCCCGAGACATTTTTCCTACTCGCGTACAGCACAGCCGTCCTCTACGGGCACTCGGCTCAGCGTGGCTTCTGAGATTTTGGGTGAGGGTCAAGGGCACCAGGCCTTGCAAATTGCCCCGAATAACTATGGAGCGCCTAATCCTTCCTCCTGAGGCTTGGCTCGGGTTGGTTGAGGGCCGGGACTCCTTACGAAGGACCGCTCACGGCTGCAAGACGAATCGCTGGGCTTCTTTCCTGATGATGCAGAAGATGGGGATTGGAGTAGAGGGAAGAAATCTAAAGCGCACTGAATCTCCGAATCTTCGGCCCTGCAACCCTCAAGGGTGTGAGATGGGTGTCGGGGGTCGAAAGGCTTGGGAGGGGGCCGGAGAACGTCTGACACCTCAGCGCCCGAGGGGTTAGGGAGTCTGAGTTTAGGGTGCAATCGTCGGAAACTTGGGGCTGCGCGGTTCAAAAATTGAAGGAAACCTCGTTTAAACTTCATACTTTGATATGTAGGCGGGGATTTTATTTACCTTTTAGAGTTTAAGGTTAAGGTCTTCTCATGACGATGCAACCGTGTTTGAAGCTCAGAAGTGACACATGGAGTGTAGGGAATGCAGGGTGAGTGCCCCAGCAGAAACCAGGAACCGGCTGCGCCGATGTCTAACAGTCTAAGATCCAATTAGCTACATCCACAGAGGCAAACAAGCAGTAGAAACAGAAGAATAGTAGTCGTGGCAATCACCATCGTGACAGAAGGGGCAGCCCCTACACGCTGCCAGAAGCAACTCAACCCAAACCACTCAACACCAACTCAAGCCAGCAGCAGAGTCTGAAGCTGCACGAAATAGAACCCAGGATGCCCTAGTCCACAATTGAGCACAGATGGAGCTGAGAAGTAGAACCACCCTGCACTACTTGAAGCCCGAAAGGCCCCAACACCACATAGCCTTCAAGATACCTGCGGAACAGCCAAAGAGAGCAGGAGCCCAAAACCTTGCTGATCTCCCAGTAGGAATTAGGGTTTCGTGAGGGAGTTTTCATCCCTGACTGAGTTAGAGTGCGGAGTATGACTCGTGTGCCAGGCCCTGGGCCTCTCTCTGCTCAACCCATCAACTTTCGGTCGGTTTCAAGGCGGGGCTTGCATGGAGGCTGATTCTTGTCCTCAGCTCTAACGCAAGGACTAATGGTGACTAACACTGATGCAAAGGCTGTCAAACTCGTAACAACAGCAACGGAGCGGGACTCCTTCTGGCAGGCGTCTCGCAGTAAAACTCCGGAAATGAGTGCCAGGGGTAGTCCGGCGGCTGCTCAATCTGAAAGCCTCTTCGAGCATGTAAAGTTAAAGGATTACTGGTACTGCGTGCTTGACCTGAGAGTTGACGGCCGGCGGATTCGGTGTCCGAGATTCGTGGATGCTGGGTAGCATGAGTGATCGCACCAAAAAATCACTACTATCTGTATCATCCACCCTCTGCGTCATGTTGACACTACTGCAGTGAGTCAGTGATTCATATGTTTCGAAATACGGGCCGCGTGTCTTCGATGGATGCTCTGTAAACAGCACCTCCCCTGGTCATGTCCTGCTCGGGAGGATCAGCGGACAGCTTCTGAGGTGACAGCATATGCGCTGCTGTTCGCGGGTCGCACGGGCTTTTGTCTCAGGGCTCAAGGCTCTCGGCCGCTGCTGCACTCCAAGACGAGAGGGCAACTGAAACCCCCGGGCCATGCAGGAGAAACCCCAACCCTAACGCTTCAACTCGATTCCCAAAACCTCCTCGAGATGTCGGTGCAGATCGCAACATCACGGAATAATATAGTTGACAATCCATACTTCCACGATGCCGAAACGATTAGACATGTTGCCATTGTAAACGACATGATCAACCATGCAAAGGCTCACAGCACAGGAAGCTGCGGGTCCCTCATTGTATGATACGAATGTCGTTGTTTCCGAGAATGAATGTGGAAAGAGGGCTCAAGTTTCGGTGGGGTGATGGTCCTGCCGGCAGAACCATCAAAGTGCCAGTAACTGCCAGTAGGAACTGCCAAACTATGGGCTTCCATCTAACCAAGATACCATCAAGAGCATGATACCTGGAACAAAACCCCTCACTGAAGATCTTGCCTTCTGAGATCAGACGACCCGTTATCTCCTCCGACATGCCTGGGAAACGCTGGCGCCAGGTTTAGAGTGCACGGGAGTAAGATCAAGCTTGTTTGGTCCCAGGTGTAGCTTCCAGTTCAACCAACAAGGATTCATACTGGAGAAAGAGAAACTTGGATGATGGCGACAAATTTAGACTCCGAACTTTCAGCCATGTTAGATGCGTATATATGTAAATAAAGATCCAGATGCACACAGACGCACATGCACGCGCAATTCATTAAAACATTGCCCTCCCGCCGCCCTAGTCACCCTTCCTTGCTATTTTTTGAAGCCTGGCATTGCCTGCAATTGAAAGTCTCCTGCTCAGTTCCATTTGCCGTCCGAGGGTTTGGGGTGGTTTGCTGCTGGGCGCACTCCGAAATGCTGAGAGGTACCGAGCCGCTGAATAAACTCCATTTTTCAGGGCCCTGGGCACAACCCACAACAGGAAACCCAGAGAGGGCACATCCCCAAAACACTGGGTCAACAGAATTGGTTGGAACCTGCCACAGAGTATTGTAGCATTGTCTGGCAGGATTCCGAAAAGGCACTAGCGAATTTTGCAGGACAGCTATGGCATTTAGTCGGAACGGAAGCTGCGCAATTCAACTTGTCAACGCAATGTAGCAGCACATCGGGTAATACACAAAAGGAGAACTATTCCCTGGAATATCAGTTGAGGGATCGTTTCACAAATTTCTGCGTACCGCGACAAGCAAATGCCATCGTCCACAACGACGGACATGGTGTTTCTAATGTAAAACGGAGTAAGGTTTGTAAATCGGGGCACCACAGGAGGGAGAAGGCTCCATGCGATAATATGAACTTCTGCACTCCTGGAAATTCATTCGTGAGCGCAATACTATGTCAACGTAGCCTTGGCACCTCAATGCGTTTAATCATGTTGGTGATTCAGGTAGACTATGAAACCTAGTCGTCGAAAGGCAAAAGCGATTTGTCTCCGTAATCTGCTCAGAAAAGAAACGCTGTTCATCTGGGTATGATGAACAGGATCCATGACATTCGGGGACCACACCACCCACCCACCACCCACCGCCACCACCACCACCGCCACCACCACGACGACCACTACGACGACGACTACAAATACCGCTACTGCGACCACTGCACTGCACCACCGCAACTCCTACTACTGCTACTGACTGCTGTTATTACCGCTGCAGCAAAGGCGACGACGACAAAGAACACTACCACTACTTCTGCTACTCCTGCCCCTACCCCTACGACTGCCTACGACTACCACCACCAGTACCACTACCGGAACACAACATAGTCACTACATCCTCGAGCCCAGCTCTCTCATCCTGAAGCCACACCTAGTCCAACATGTAAGAGGCATCCTGCTGTTGTGAGGGAATATGAGACCCTCTTTGGCAACATGTTTCCTCGTCAACACAAAATAACCTGTAAGAACGGGCCCTCGATTAGGTCATGAGCCTATGCAGCATTCAGGGTTGACAATGTTGAGGTATGTACTTAACTGTTCCAGAAGTGCATTGGTACACAATGTCCACGAAGGATCTCTGGTTGCTACTGTCACCACTGGTACCAGTACAACCCAGCTCCTGCCCTTGTGGCCGCTGACGCCACTTTTACCAAACCAGAGAAGTAATGTTCGGATCTTTCGGTGAGGCAATCTGCATCTGGTTTCGGACAAGGAGCAGTTCCGGTAGCCATCCGAGCCAGCCTGGCTGCTGAGCTTAACCGTACACCCTGTGACTGGGAAGGTCTTTTTGCGGGCTCTTTTGCCAAGCGCTGGTACGAGTGTGGAAATACACTAGTGGGAGCCTTTGGTTGGGGCCTCGATGGCCACATCAACCTTACCTGGTCACCTAGCTGGAAAGCTTCAGGCTTGGACTTTGAGCTTTCGGGTCTGAGGTTAGGGTGAACGCTTCTCTCGGAGCTGATCACAACAACTCTCAACCGAAGGCCACGACGTCGATCATACAGTGGTCACATGATCTTGGACATGGTACCCCAGCACATCGGCTTCATGCTCGTGTGCCTTCAGCAAGATGGACTTTGCTCAAAACCCGAGCTGTCACCCTAGGTCAATGCTCAAGGCTTTACCCCTAAATCCAAGGACCCCAAGTGCAGAACCCGACGATCATCTCAAATCACAGCCTCATCAAATCCTGAAGCCCGTTGAACCCCAGACGTCCAAACCCCAGATCCCCAAGCTCTCATCCATAAAAACCTACACTCATCAAGGACAAACCTGAGGCACCCTATCCTCAATCCTAGTGTTAGGGATCATCAGTCAGGCTTGTAGGCCTAAAACCTCCGACTATTTACTCCCCGATGTTGTTGCTATCACAGGAACGATGATGAAGGCATTCAGTTGGCAATGAGATACAAGTATCGCCTGTTGAAAACATGATGCTCATGCTAGTTCCCTCTTACTGCGTCAGAATGCGCCAGAGATGCATAGTAGCAGAGGTAGGTTTCGTTGCCCTTTCGCATGTTCTTTGCCGGCAGGATTGGAAGACCGCTCGCATTCATCAGCCTACCAGGGAGGGCTGAGAAAGACCTTCGGTAAATTTGTAGACATCTTAACCCTGAACCGCGAACATGAAACCCCAAGACCAAAGGCACCAATCACACAGCTCAACTTGATTCGTCGGAAAGTGGGCTTCATGCATGCCCTGTCTGCTCCTACTTATCTACTTATTCAGTCTTACTTTGGCATACTTATATCCTAAAAACTTCTGTCTAGTTACACATCCGTGACCAAAGATGCGGTATATCTACAGGCATCAGGCAAGTATGTGTTCTTCTTCATTTACACTAAATGTGTCTACACGTTGCTGACCGATTGTCTGCGTGAGTTGTTGCTCGTAAATTTTGCGAAGGAACTTTATTTACTATCCCATCGGACCGGTCCTCATGATTTCTGATGCCACGAACGCTACACAGCGCAGTGCAACGGAGTGAAGTAAGTACGCTGGTACATGCAGAACAGACCTTATATTTTGCATCGACGAGGAGGGTATTATCAATCATGAACCGTCGTAGCAACTCGAACACTCACAAGTTCGAGGCTGAAACCGAAACGGAAGGGCCTTCACCCAACCCTGAACCAAAGCCAACGAAGCCGAAGCCGAGGATATGGAAAGGCCTGAAACCCAAAAGCACAGAATCTTACACCCTCGAGACAGGAAAACCATCAAAGCATGAATCCAAAAGAACAGGTTCCCGAAACCTACATGCTTGGATCCCTAGGAATTCCAAGAGTCTTGCTTTATAGCCAACTATAGCCGGAACTACGACGCGGTCATCATCGCCAGCGTCCTTGTCATCACCATCACAATTGCCGCTGAACAAGCTTTGGATCTGGGAATTTGGCAGGCTTGGGTCCTGAACTCTGAACCGAATCAGAACATGTCAGAACTTAAAACCAAGTAGCTTCACGGCGATTCCATGCATGCTCAGCACAGCTGCCAGCACCTTTCGGCTTGAAACCGTGCAGGGTAAAACACGTCCTAAACCCGAGACCTTTCTTATCTTTCTTTGCCTGAGCTCAGGAGCGCAGGCTTGAAGGTTCTGCTCAGCAATGTCTAGGGTGCCGGGCTTTACTGTAAGACTTTCGAGTTGAGGAACTCAGAGATTATGACCTTCGCCACGCGAAGCTCCACAGGGCTGTTGTCAACACGTCTTGTGGGAGGAGTGCAACGTGCCAAGCACAGCCCCGATGAGAAAATTGATACTAGTGCTGCAAACAAGATGAATGAAAAAGACCACGCTCCGAAACCCCCGGCTCAGGGATTGTCACCGTTGTCATTTTGGCGGTACAGGTGTAGCCACAACTACTTTTGATGGCAAGATAGCAACAACAGAGTTACCGTACTTTTTGACCATACTGGCCACATGCACATTAACAGCTGTGCCGGCAATTAGTGAAATGAGCGACCATCAAGAAGATGAACATGACCAAACCATGCACAGGCTACTGATATGCACACACACATAAACTTCGTGGATCAACATATTTCAGTCATTACTTAATGTATAGTCTTCAGCATGGTGAACACCGTATGGATAGGCAGTATGACTGCAAACTTAGGCATCTCAGTAGCTGTGATCGCAATCGTCGCAATCTTCAAAAGTAAAACCGGATGTAAGTTCTATGGTCATCAAACTATGCCCGACCACAAAGTTATGCAACACGACTAGCGCCGCATGGATGAATGCCTTGAGCGCTCTAAACGGCCGTGATCATTGCTGGATCTATTCCCGATAAGGTTCTTGAGGGTCGGGGATTTGGAGAAACATCTGTAACCCTGGAATGCCCTGAAGTCAGTCCTAGGGACGTGTGTGGCTTACGGTTTACGGATCACGGTGAGGCATGAAATGCAGAAGCTAAAACAGCTGGAAGACGCTGGACCCTCCTCGAGCGCCTGCTCCGGCGAGCGGTGGAGCAGTGGCTGCAGCTTTTGCTGAAGCCTCTCGAAATCCCAGCGCACGGTTTGCCTCTGTTGGCCACACACTCTGGCTCGGCGCTTGAGAGACACAGGATCGCGGCACGCAAACAGTAAGCTGTCAAGTTTGACCCCACCACAGGTCAAAGGGGTACCCGGGGTACAAGGATCTTCCAACAGCAGGAATCCTCCAAATCGAGGAGTACGACCAGATTGACACAAGGTTACCTCGGCAGCCCTTCATTTTATAGGTACCACTCACAAAAACTCCAGACAAACTTCTCTTCCTGGGAAGGAAGGTTTGAGGCCGTGCCACACCTTGAATTACCCGACATTGAACAACCTCGGGCTGAGTACAGAGTTCTGAGAGTAATTTAGCTGAAGGCCCCCGACACTTGACCCTGGACAGTCCTTGGCACACCAAAGCTTCCGTCTCGCAAGTTAAACCAATACGATCGCAACGGCTCCGTCCAACCCGGGAGAAAGCTTTCATCCAGTCAAGACCACACAGCGAAGCCCCACATCATAACCCTAAGCGTGAAACCTAAACCCCAAGCCCAAGCATGACCGCCAAGCCACAGCGGCAGTCGGAAGTATGCTTCCGCAGTTCCTGGAATCGCAGTCTTTGCTTGATTATGGGGCATTGGGTTGGGTTTAGGAACACGCAGGTTGGTAATGCCAGAATGCTCTCAGCTTGCATAGGATGCTGTGTGTCGCGCCTTAAACCCCACACTCCCGAAACCAACCGCGCTATCAACATGTGTCCTTGGCCAACGGCCAGAGCGAACTTGTCGTTCAGGCCATAGCAAGGGTTGCACTGTGGTGCATAGAGCCTGAAGTGTTCCCGTTTGGGCCCATATCTCATCAACATTTTCTGTTCTGTTCCTGTTGAGTTCTTACCAGTGAAACATGCCATGAGCGATTCGTCCCAGTACAAGCCCCCGCTGTATGCTTGGACCAGCAGTAACTGTACCTGTAGCAATAGCAATGGCAGGGCAGCAGCAGCAGCAGTAGCAGTAGCAATAGTAGTAGCAGTAGTAGCAGTAGTAGCAGTAGTAGCAGTAGTGGAAGCAGTAGTAGTAGCAGTAGTAGTAGCAGTAGTAGTAGCAAGAGTAGCGGTAGTACTAGCAGAAGCAACAGTAGGAGTAGTCGTAGTAGTTATGGTAGTAGTCGTCGTAGTCGTGGTCGTCATCGTAGTCGGAGTCGTAGTAGTAATTGTACTCGTCGTCGTAGTAGTCGTCGTCGTAGTAGTAGTAGTAGTAGCAGTAGCAACGATCACTGATCTTGAATTCAATACTAAAGCTCAAAGTAACAGTGATACTAGAACTAACACTCATACAAATATGAATGCTAATACTAACTCTAGTACGAAACTCAAGAGTAATACTTATACAAACATTCCTGTGAATGCAAATCATCATGTTAAGAGTAGTGTTAATGCTAATACCATCATTGTTACTAATGCCAATATCTCTACAAATACCAAAACATATGTAAGTCTTAATAGTCCTACGAATACTAATATGCATACGCCTATGGTTGTTACTAATAATACTATTACCAATAGACGAATGCTGAAATTGATAATTTGTTGAATACTCAAGCTGGTACTAGTTTTAATACTAATATTAACACTTATATTAGGGTCGATACGAATATGAATGATGCTAATACTAACATTAACAGAAATACTCCTAATATTATACCAGAATACCAACATATTAACGCATTCACGTACTAATATACTAGTACTTGTCAAAAACCCATACACCAAAATACTGAAGTATACTTCTGTATTCATGTATGAAGATACAAATATACTAATATGCTAAAATAGGCTACTATACTGATACTCGAAAACTGTAATATACAAGTGTACTGATACACTAATATACGACTACACCAACATAGTGAAAAACTTATGAACTATCATACGAAAAACCTAATATAGTCGTATACAAATATACTAATATACGAATACACTCATGTACTAATACACTAATATACTAATTTACGAATGTACGAGGTACGAGTATGCTAATATACCAATGTACTAATGTACTCATGCACCGATGTACGAATATATGATTATACTGGTATACAAGTATACAAATATACCCTATACTGATATATTAAGTCTTGATATAATAATCTTGTAATTTACGAATCAATTTGTATACGAATATATCAAAAATAAACCCAAAGATGAATACTACTACTAATACTTCTGCGAATATCAAAACTGATATTGAAACCAGCATGAAGACTGATACTAATATTACTACTATGAATACTAACGCTGACATTGACACTGGCACTAGCACTAACACTAAACCGAACATGAACACTGACACTAACACAAATTTATACTTACTAATATTGATACTAATACATATACTAAAGACTAACTACTAGTACTAATACAAAGCCAATACTAATACTAATATTAATACTACTACAAAACTAAAACTAATGTAAACACGGATACTAGAATTAAGTCCAAACAATAAAAGTGGTACTAAGATTAGAAGTAAGGACATGACTGAGTCAAGGCCAAGATTAAGACTAAGACTAAGATTAGGACTAGGAGCGTTGCTTGAACAGGTAGAGATTACCAAAAACTGCCAAAAGTTTCAAACATTCCAAAAGCTCCAAAAAATACTAAAGATACAAAAAGTTTAAAAAAAAAACAAACGAAGTTTCAAGAATTTGCACATGTTTCAAGAATCAATTGCCTATCTGGCAGAGTCGGTCCTTAACATGGGGCATAGACATAGATTAATGGAAATGTTGAAAACTCTGGAGTTTTTTAAATACAATTCTTGTAAGTCCACCTCCTAACTTTTCAGACCTTCCAAATCTCCCAAAATTCTCCCTCAATCTGGCAGAGCCGGTCCTTAACATTGGGGGAAGGTTTTGAGATTTGGGGAACTCTGGAATTCTTGGAAATTTTGGAAAATCTGGAAAGCTATTGAGTTTGGGAGAGGTGATTGTCGCCCATCGGCTGACAGATCATGCCTGGGGACGGGCATGAAAGGGCATGGTCTGTCAAGGGGGGGGGGGGTCACATATCTATGTATATGCTTGCAACGGCACGTTCGTAGGCCTGTACACGTGCGTATGCACGTGTATTTGCGCGGAAGTATGAGTCTGCATACACATGTAGAGGTATGAACATATGTCTTACTGTGTCTGTCTATGTATCTGCCTCATCCATGCATCCTTCGAGTTAGTTGGCCAGCTCTTTCTTCTTTCAAGGACCTTCTTGGATCTTTGCTACAGATCTCTATGATATTCTATGATCAAACTGCAGGAAAACATGATCTACTTAGGGTTTCACTAACAACCACATAAAGAAGAACTGGCACACAAACTGCGACAAGCGTACCCTCAAGAGTAGGCTCTGCACTACCACGGACGGCACATCCCAATTTCGTATTCCCTGAATCCAACAGCCTGAAAGCTCGCGGTGAGGCTTCCAGGCTTTGGGTTTAAAGTTTCATACAGAAACAGAAACTTCCTATGCCCACCGAAGCCGCAATCCGAAAAACACCGCGACTGCTGGCTGCTTATTTGGCACGTATTCTCTTCCAGCATCGACGGGAGTACAAAGGGCTGCATGATCGCGTCATCGTCTCCTCCGTTCGGGACTCTATTTTCCGGGACCCCGGCCACAAGTTGTCGCTTCGACTTATACAGACTTTCGATTACAAAGCTGGCTATAGTGAGAAAAGGGGTCCGTGATGTCGCACGCTGAGCTGCCCAGCCCAGGACCAAAGCAATCCGAAGTCATCAAGAGCAAGCCGAGAGGTAGGATAAATGATGATCGCGGTGATGCTGACGATAGCTGCTAGTGGTGGTGATGATGATATTGCTGGCTCTGGTACCGGTGCTGTTGCTGGTGCTGGTGATGGCGATGGTGATGGTGATTATGATGATGATGATGCTGTTGATAAAGATGATGATGCTGATGACGACGACGACGACGACGACGACGACGACGATGACGATGACGATGACGAAGACGATGACGATGACGATGACGATGACGATGAATGACGAAGAAGATGATAGGATTATGATGATGGTAAAGCGTGATATTAGCAACGCCATGAATGGCAGATGTGTAATGCAGATGATAGAAGTCGTAAAGAACAAGAACATGGCGAGTAAACTGCAGACGCGCTGAACTCCAGCATATTTATACTTAAAATTGCGACGACAACATCAGATTATGTATTGACAGTGCTGTAGCAATTTAACACGCAACGAATCGCAAACCATCACTGATTTTGCCGGACCGGCAACGCTAGCTCTTCTGTTTCCAACACCAAGGGGCGAAGTCGCATCGTATATTTGGCATTGGGCCAAGGTAGCTGCGCACAGCGGTCCAAGGCTTCCCACCTTTGAAACTGACGAACGACGCAATTAAGCCACAAGGATGTTACAAAAATGAAAGATCAACAAAAGTTGAAACCAGTACCTACATAATAGGGCTAGTGCAAAACATAAAAGCAACGGATCCAAAAAACATGAAACTTGTATCAAAAAATGGAACCGTAGTAGTAGTAGTAGTAGTAGCAGTAGTAGTAGTAGTAGTAGTAGTAGTAGTAGTAGTGGTTGTTGTTGTTGTTGTTGTTGTTGTTGTAGTTGTGGTGGTTGTAGTAGTAGCAGTAGTAGTAGTAGTAGTAGTAGTAGTAGTAGTAGTAGCAGCAGTAGTGGCAGTAAAAGCAGCAGCAGCAGCAGCAGCAGGAGCAGCAGCAGGAGTAGTAG
>CAJNDV010010291.1:0-12031 GCA_905221635.1 Symbiodinium sp. CCMP2456
GGTTGGAAGATGTTTTTTGAATGTGGGTGGGAGGGGCGGGTCGTTGCTTGGGTTGGAGGGTGTTTTCCGAAGGTGGGTGGGAGGAGCGGGTCAAAGGTTGTTGCTAGGGTGGGTCTTGGAGTTTTTTTTGGAAGGGTGTAGGGGTTGAGGCGTTGGAGGGTTGGAGTTGAGAGGGTGTTTTTTGAATGTGGGTGGGAGGAGCGGGTCAGAGGTTGTTGCTAGGGTGGGTCTTGAAGTTTTTTTTGAAGGGTGTAGGGGTTGGAGGGTGGAGAGGTGAGAGAGGAAAAGGTGTTTTTGAGTAGGGGTTTGGGGGGATTTGGGCCCATATGCTTCACAATCCTAGTAGCGACCCAGTTGGCCAAAGAAATGGCAGCTTCCCTGCCGTATGGTACGATGTTGCAGTTCTGCTGCAGTAGTAAGCAGAGCACAGGGTGTGGAAGGCCTGTTGGATGCCTGGCACTTTCCTTTATTACACGGCTATGCTCGATATACTCGCTAAACTTTGCTGAAAGTACACACACATGCATCATACCCAAGCAAACATGATAGGTGAATTGTGCCAAGAGCACTTCCTGGATTCCGACTTGGCTAGGCCCACGGCGTGCCCCCCAAGTAGAAGAAGCCTGCAGGCCTGGGTAAGGGACCCATGGGAGCTTTTCTTCGGGAATATCTGCGAATGCTCTGTTTGCTACAAGTATCATTTCCGGACAAGTTGGGTCGCACTCTTGTCATCCTGTGGCACTGCTGCGAGCTAATGTTCGCTCGCTGTCGAGGCGTCTGATCATGGCCCATGGCAGGATCCGACCACTTAGGATCCCTCCGAAGCTCTGCATACCGAGATGTGCACCTGCTCTTCCCTGCCCCTGAACGCTGGCACCAAGGTGGCTCTGAAAAATGGCGGGTCCCTTCTTGGTGGTCATTGGTGGTCCTCATTTCAATGATCCTAAATACCACTTGGGGCCTATATGGGGGTTTCCGAAAATAGGGGACCCTATATTGCAACCTAAGTAATAGGCTCCTTGTTAACAAGGACCCCCCAAAATAAGGTGCCCCCTATTTTCGGAAACCCTCATATGGCGTTCAGGGAGCTCCTCTCTTGACACGGCTTGAACTCACCTCGAGGACGGCCAAAAAAGGGGCGGCACCGAGGGTTTAGGGTTTAGGGTGTCGGACACTACGAAGTACCAGCAAAGCAGTTGCGCACGTCACGCAGCGTGGCAGAGTCCAGATGTTCAAACCATTTTGAAGACGGAATGCAAGTCAACACTCCACGACGTCAGCTGTCTCACGCAGCTCACGGCAGGCACTGGCAACAGCAGCACGAAAACAATGCAAACCACATAACTACTATGTTCATTCTACCTGCTTTATCTAGCTTCTCTTGGTCCCCAATGTAGTACGACACCTTTATAAACAAGGCCCAAGTAAGAAGCAGAATCTGGGTGCCGAGCGTGGGCTGCAACGCTACGGCAGCTGCTAGCAGCTCCTAAAACACGGGTTGTGGAAAACATAAGCATGAAAAAACACATGTAATCAAATACGCTTCGCACCCCGGACTAAGTTCTGAAGTGATTGGGAAATTGGCACTTCGGAGTTTAGAGACGTCTGCGACATCATCAACTTGTGCTGAAAGGGAGAGGTCTCAGAAATGAGGCTTCTTCTGCCCCTTACTTGTTCTAGTGCCCAAGTCTGGGTTCTTCAGAATCCGGCCGATCTCCCAGGTCACAGACCACGGTTGTTGGGTCAAGGCTTTGGGCAAGCCCTCTTTGCAGTTCCTACTCCTTGTCCCTTCTGCATGAGGACTTGCACCCCAAACCCCTTTTGCAGCAGGCTTCTCTCGCCCGGGTCTGCCGTCGCCGTGAAGGAGTGCAGCACTGATGACTGCGCAACCCTGCACAACGTGTACTCATGACAAGCCATGCACTTCACCCCCGTTTCAGGATGTGGGTGTCATCTGAGGATCAGTAGCAAAAGCCAGCAGACTTGAAGCTTGAAGAAGGCCGCAGCGAAGAAGATAACCGGACCAAACAAAGCTGATGACGAGGACGGTAGCTGATGAAGTAGTGCCACACTGCCCCAAATGGGAGTTTCAGAAAATAGGGGACCCTAATATAGTACCCTAAATAGTAGAATCCTTACTATAAGGACCCCAAAATAGGGTACCCCTTATTTTCGGAAAGTCCCAAATTCTACTACTGCCTGTGCTGCTTTCACTGCTGTTGCTGCCCGCTGCTGCTGCTACTCCCACTTCTACTCATCCTGCTGCTCCGACTGCTCCTACCTCAAACTACCAAAACCTACCTTTTTTTGTAGGGTCCCTACAAATTCTATATCAGGGTTTTTAATAAGGACCTACAAAGTAGGTTGTGGTAGTTCAAGGTACTCCTTTCAGCCCGTCCTTTGCTCTGAGCAGCGCCTTGGAATTGAAGTGGCTTCGGCCAAGGCGGTACAGCCGGCTCCCTGGTACCATCGGCATAGGTCAGAGATGGTCTTCGGCGGCTTAGGGCTAAGTTTAGGGTTTAGGGTTTAGGGCTAACCCTAAACCCTAAACCTCTCCACTAGAGTTCTTCTTCTTGGCCGCAGATGACTGAACCGGCACGAGGGATAAAGGTCCAGGGAGGGGCTGTGGGTGAGGCGTGGAAGGCCTCAACGACCAAAACTGCAAAATGCGCACCCTGTTCCTTTGGCTTGAACCTCAGAACCGGATGTAAATCTGTTCTCGGCCGACCGCGGGCCAAACCGTAACTAACCAATCCGCCCATGCGAAGACTGCAGCTTCCCGGGGAGATTGCGAGTTAGTTGAGAACAAGCCAGAAAGCAACAAACTCAGAACCACGAAGCCCTGACGCCTTCTTTGCTTCAAGGAGCCCTATGTTCGTGAAACCACGTCATATAGGAGCTTTAATAATTAGAATGGGGTTTTGGGGTCCTTTTTAATATAAGTATAATAAGGAACCCCCAAAATAGTATTGGTAATTGTTTAGGCCCCTACATTACCCAATTCTCCGGAAAGCCCGCATCGGTCACACCCACGCTACCATGCCAGCAGCACCTTCTTCGAGGTAAGCACGTGCCTCGTTGGCCTTCTTCTTCGCATGCCTCCAAGGCGCCGACAACACAGGTTTAAGTGAATAAGAGTATGTGCGTACGTGTCATATCTACATCGATATCTGGATGTGCTTTTATATATATATATATACAAATGTGTATGCTTTCACACGACTAGTACCAGTTGAATACACGCATAACTACGTAGCGGGACACATGTTCAAGCCAGTAGATGAACAAATGCATGACTCAATGACTAGACAGACAGCCACTAGTAAATGCGCAAGCATTTCTACACACACACACAACCCCTAAAGCCAATCTGAATATATACACATACACACGCACACGCACACGAAGACAAGGGCAAAGATGTTTCCGGCTTCCTTGGCAGGTCCCTGCTTTGTTGCATGCGGCGTGTGGACTGAGCTCGTTCGCGTTCAACAAGGAAACCGTCCAACCAACCATAAACCGTGAACCCATGCACATACGCACGCTTTTCAGAACCATAACAGCTGTTAGCATCCTCAGGTCCGGGTTTAGTGTTTAGGGTTCATGGAACCATGGTTTTGACCATGTTTCCCTCTACTAAAAGTTCGGGTGAAAAACGAGCGGGGCCTCTGGATTTGAAGCTTCGGATCCACAGATGTCCACAGGGCAAGCAGGCAAACAACAGCTACATGGGACCATCGAAACATAAGGGACTCAGAATCCCTTCAAGGCTGGATGTCTAAAACAAGAATCTCTAGATGAGCCACCCTTCATTCTACATGCTCTTCGGCGCATAAGATGAAGAATGGTACGTTCAATGGCCCCTTTGGGTTACTAGCATATCAACATCAACAAACAAACTCGAAATGGGCCCCGAAGCTTAAGAACTGCAAAACTATTTCTGGCAGCCTCTGCTTCTCAGGGCTTCTGCCTTGCGCTGGCAAGATTGAGTGCATCACCGGAATGCTCGTTGGGCTTTGGTTCAAAAGTGGTCTACAGGATTCTATTCGGGTTCTATCCCTTTTTCGTTTGTTGGCATGTCGGCTGCAGAAAGGCATCCCGGATGACAGTTCTGCCATCATTTTAAACCCACCCGAAGCCCAAGCTCGCATGCAACATCATGAAAGCTCGGACAGGGTTTGAGGGCTTTGGGTTGATGTTCGACCTGCGGTTCACTGACTCCGCCCAATCACAGGCTTCAACTGATGCTGATGATGCTCGCCCCTGCGGTTCAGGTCCTTGCGATTCGTCTAATTAGGGTTTACCCCTTAACCCACCCTGACCTAAAGCCCTTCTTTGCATCTGGTCTCCACGGATGCTGGCCAGAAACCCGCCGACCGCCCCCGCACGGGAGCAAGCTAGTACTGCTGACTAGCGTCAGCCACGAATGAAGTGAGCACAATCTGACACATCAAGCACAGTCGATCTGTGAGGCAAGTGCCCAGCAAGCGATTCACCTCCATGCACAACTCCGAATTGAGCAACTCGACACACACACAGTCCGTAGAACCGGCGCATGAAAAATGACGAGCGCGCTAATCCCAAAACCCTGGAACCCCAAATCCTTAGAGCCCTAGAGCCCCCAAACCCAGCCCCAAACCCTAGAAGAACCCTTAAACCCCTGAACCCTTAAACCCTAAAGCCGTAGAATCCTTTTTTGATCCCTAACCCTCGGGAAGCCTGGAGGTCCGCTGACCTCCCCCATCGTCCCAGCCAGTGCGCCTCAGGTCTTTTCAGGGTTTAAGCTGGTTTGGGTCTTAGAGCCCTGAACCCTATAAACCCTATAAACCAACCCTATAAACCCTACAAGCCAACCCTATAAAACCCAATAAACCAACCCTCTAAACCCTTAAACCCAAAAAACCCTATAAACCAACCCTCTAAACACTCTCTAAACCCTAAACCCCAGACTTTCGGAGCTCGGGGTTAAGGCGGTCTTGTTGTTTTGGTGTTTCGGCGGTCACAACTCAGACAATCCAGGCGAGGCATGTGCTCCGAAGTCCGCTGAGAAGTGAAACCAAACGCGAGCGCAAGATGGTTTAGGGTTTAGGGTTTGAGGGTGTAGGAATTGGGAGTTTGAAACCCCTAAACCCTAAACCCTAGTATCAGTGGGCCTTGTCTCTGGGCTCCCCTAAACCCTAAACCCTAAACCCCAAACCTTATTCACTCATCTTCCAGGTTTGGGTTTGGAGAACCGGGTTTGGGCTCCAAGAGGCTCCGAGAGGCTGCAAAGAACGGGTGCAGTATAGTGTATCTGCTCATCACTCATTGCTTCATGCCAAATGTAGGGGCCTCCATAATAATTAGAATAGGATTTTGGGCGATATGATATATTATAGTAGAGTTAGCATAAGGATCCGTAAGTACTGATACTGGCAATTGCTTAGGCTTCTATACTCCGCTTAGCTTTTCAGTTCCAGCGGTTTGAAGATGCGCCAAATTCTGAAGCTGTCCTCTGACAGGAGTCAGTCTCTGAATAAACCAAGAGCATCCTAAGGCTAAGGGCCTGGATTTTTCTGGGAACCCTATCAAGACCAAGGGCCTTTGAACTGAGGTTTGGGGATATTCTAGTACACTAGTAAAGCTGAAGATCAAGACACCCCAAAGTAGCAGTATTGGCAACTATTCAGATGATCCCTTTTTGCAACATCTGCCTGAACGCATTTCTGCAGCAGGCTTGCGACCTCACCCGGAAGTTGGACGCCAAAGCCTAATCCCTAAACCTGAGACTTGTTTTTGCAACAGGCCTCGTTGTGCAGCAAACCTAAAATGCTAATGTCGGGGCCTTAATAAAAAAAATAGGGTTCTGCGGCCCATCATACCATAATTATAATAAGGAACCCCCAAAATAGTACAGGTAATGATTACGCCCCCTATAGAAAACCCCAAACCGTTGCTTTTAAGGCCGGGTCCCGGGTGGATCCCATGCCAGGCTGTGGGCAGCTCGAGGTGCTGTTCACGGGATCGTGAACTTCCGATACCCTTTCTTTCTTGGCCTCTTTAGAAACTTGGTAGCTCATGGTTTCGTGGCCTAGGGAGTTCAAATTTTGGGCCACCCACTCGGGATTTCGACTCTCACAACTTGGACAATCCGGGCGACGCGGCTGAAGAACGAGGAACTGAGTTGATCTGGGCTTGGACTTTAGGAGTCTAGAGGTTTTGTGCCCACGCCGTTATTGAAAAGAGTGATGCTGCTGCTACTGCTACCAATGCATGCTCTCGGGCTTGGGAATTTAGATGTGCGTGCGAGATCTGACAGGATGCGGGATGCCTTCGTGCACGGCTTCCCTCGCTTGGGCACAGAAATGCGGACAACGAGACGAGATGAACAACGATAAGTCTCCCTGAAGCCGGCAACACATTCACGGAAGAGGCGCCGTAAGAGCAGAGGCCAGAGCCTGAAAAGGTAAGTTTCGTAGGGCCCAGATAACGGTTGAGCATGCCACATGATCGGAACGTGCCACTGTCGCAAAACTCTTCGAAACTGTCTCGCAACAACAGGAGGAGAGCGTCATAGGCATGCATGTTCTTGTATGTAACATCCCTTCGCTACGAAATACATAAGTAAACCCTATGATGGAATGCCTAACAACGAGGGGCCGACAAACCCGGAGAGGTCAGATTGCTGGCTGCTAGTGCAATCCTGGGATACTTCTACCTTGAACTACCATAACCGAATTTTTGGTAGGTCCTCATTATAAATTATAAACCCTAACATCGAATTTATAGGAACCCTACGAAAAAGTAGGTTGTGGTAGTTTAAGGTAGGGATTAGGGTTCTAGACTCTAGACAAACGGGCGAGGGCAGCGAAGTGCCCATTTTTCCCACAGCTCCACAATGCTCACTGGGTCATTTGGAGCCCATGCTTGTGATTGACTTTCCTGTAAAAAAGCGAAGGACATGAAACCGCAGGCTTGTTTTGTACAAGCATGCCGCAGTGCAGTGTTAACGGCACCGAAACTCTCTCGGCACCAAAATCATACATGAGGACCGGGCACGGCTGGCATAAGGCATCGCGAATTTCGCAGGCTTTCGAAACAGCTTCAACTTTATGTGCGCACTAAACCCGACTGTAATAAATTATAAGAATATGAGGAAACCATAAGAGGATACTACTGGTAACTGTTCCGACCTCTAGATCATCTCCTGCAACCGTAACAGCTTGTAATGTGGATCATCTCGGAACCACTCTCTTGAGGAGTGGCCAGAGAGTTGAGCGCAGGAAGTGCCAAACTGTGCACAACCCGCATCATGGATCCGACGGTTTGTTGGATTGATGAATACTACTGATGATGTGATCACATCTGATGATGAGGTTCATCGTTGAAGTTTGGACGAAACTGATTCCGATCGTGCGCCTATTCCTGTCAAGCAGAAAACTGGTGGCGACAGGTAGTGTACTGTGACTACTATTACAGTACCTACATTCATTGAACGCCTGGATCCTCCTCTGCTGTCCGCACCCCGACAAAGAGCGTCGGACAGCAGCGAGTTGGAAAGACAGATTCAAAACACCATAGGGGCCCGAATAATTGAATTGGGGTTCCTTATTACAGGCTTCATCATGTCTACATACAAGGGTTTTTGTATGTATGAGCCTTAATTGTTTGATAGGGCTTTGTGGGAAATATATGTTATGTATAGTTAGGTGAAACATAATTTTGAAAACATATTCCGACCCCTATATCACATGCAACGGATATCCGCGCTTTGGCATCGTAGAGAGAGCGCAAATAGCCACGCTTGATGATGGCGACCTACTTAAGTGAATCTTCGGGGAAGCGAAGGCTCAAGAATCCTTGCCTCAGGCAATATTCAGCCGCTACCCTGGCTACCTCGGTAGACAAAGCGAGCATCTTGGATTATTTTGGGGACACAGATGCCAGGATATGTGGGCCTTGAAGTCATTTTTAACTACCAAGCCCACGGTGTGGTCCTCACGCACGGGGCCACACGACGAAAGGACAATCATTGAATATGCTTCTTTGACTATGCTACATGCCTACCCATCCATGTACACGGTTCTTTTCAACCGCGAGTGCTAAATAGAGCATTGAAAGACAATGCATGTCACAGTGCAGAGGCAAGACGACGACCAATCCCACGGTGACTGCAGAAGGCTCTAATGTAGGGGCATTAGTAATTAGAACAGGGTTTTGGGGACCATTATACTATATGTATAATAAGGAACCCTAAGGAACAATATAGGTAATTATTTAGGCTTCTATATTAAGCCACTCAAGCATCTTGTATAACATCGGAAGCACCCTGAACCACAGATGCTGGACCTTGCGAAGCTCGACAAACTAGCCCTGAGCTCTGAAGTTACCGTGGGCTTTCCTCAACCCTTTTATGCATGAAACCTAAACCCTGAACCTTCCTAACTGTGAGGTTTTAACCCCTTTACACCAAACCCTAAACCCCAAACCCTAAACCCTAAACCCTAAACCCCAAACCCTAAACCCTAAACCCGAAACCCTAAACCCTAAACCCTAAACCCCAAACCCTACCCCCAACCCGCTGTCCATCAGGGCACACGCTGAGGGACTCCACAGACTCAACACGGGCTGCGTGAGGCTTCGAGGTGACCTCCGCCCTTGCCGGCGCCGCCTTGGGATGAAGGGCCGGTCCACATGAAACGTAGACTCAGAAGCTGGGTTTAGGGTTTAGGGTTTAGGGTTTAGTACCCTTGCCCACAAAAGGTTAACCTGTTAATTTAATTATAGTAGGATTATATGAGCCCCAAAAGGTTAAAGGTTACCTACTCAGCCCCTAAGCAAATAACATACCTGAGGTCATGCAATATACACCGTGCAAATGTGTAAACACCTGTGTTTATGATTCTTATACGAGATGATGTTGAATAGGTGGCAACTTAGAAAGACCACCTGTAATGCTGGAAGTCATACATACTTCACAAAGCACGGTGTATACACCATATCATGTATAAAGCCCAATGAACAACATGATGAGTGTAGAAATTGTTTAACCGAACATAGCATGTTATTATAGAGTTGAATCCTACAATGCGAAACCGCATGATCAAGTATTTCAATGGCGTGTATATAAAGGTGTATATATGTATGTGAGTATGTATGTATGTATGTATGCATGCATGCATGCATGCATGCATGCATGTCTGTATACGTGCATGCACACTATCGGTCACTATCGCTTACAAGATGTGGCAAAACAAAAGCGGTATTATAATTTCATGCCGTCTCGCATCATATAATATGGCATAAGACAATATAGGATACTGCCATACAGCTGCACGTACAACACGTTTTTTCACACGGTCAGCTGGGCACAGCCTTGCGAGGGTCTTAAGTTCGAAAAAATTTGTAGCCTCAAGCCCTAAACACCTGAAGCCCTGCTTTTGCATCCTTCAAGAAAACCATAGCATCCTCAATCCGAAACCCTTTGGATCTGACAGCCTGAACCATTAAATTCAGGACGAGCTGCGGCAGTGTTGGACGGAGGCGTTGGGGCTTTACGCGGATCGACGGCTACTGGTTCCTGGAGATCCATCCAATTGGGGGTTTTGGCTTAGGGTTCGAGGGCCTTATAGATCTTCAGGATCGCAGGGTTCAGGTACGAGTGGAACTTCCTGCTACCCTTATTCCAAGGACCCGCCTCGTTTCAAGAGCAGTCAAACCCAAAGTGGGACACGGGAAGAATTCAAAGTCGCAGAAACCGTTCTGACCAGCCACTGATTCGGCTGCAGACCCCTGGCTGATTTACGAGAGAGACTCTAGCAGCCCAACCCTGACACCCTGAATGCTAATGCAGGGGCCATAATAATTACAATAGGGTTTGGGGGCCCATTATACTATATTTATAATAAGGAACCCTTAGGGTTTGGGGGCCCATTATACTATATTTATAATAAGGAACCCTTAAGGAATAATATAGGTAATTATTTATGCTTCCATATGAATCCCCAAATCTTCACGCTCAGGGCTCCTGCAGCGAATGGAAGGGACCGGAGCCGTGAATTGTTGTTGCGGGCCTCGAGAGGCCGGCATCTGGAGTTCTTACTTCCCCAGGGTTTAGGGTTTAGGGGTTTAGGGTTTAGGGTTTAGATGCCAAGGAAATAAAATGTTAAAATTTCAGATTACTACTGAATTATAAGAGCCCAAAAAGTTTAAAGGTTCGGCCTTGGGGAACAAACTGGAACAAAGACTTCATAGAACGACCTTCATAGGTACAGAATACGATTTTGGGTTTTATTGATACTTAAATTCGCAAGGAATACTGCGACTTATTGTTCCGGCCCCCTGCATTGCGTGAACATAAACGGGTCCTGGGTAAGGAACTTCATCGACAGATATAAAAGTTTCTGATGTGACATTTAATGTATAGCATACGTACAAATTAGCTTCCTCACCATGGTGATTATCTAACTTCCTTGCCTGTTGAAGGACACATCGAGGAGCGACATTTCAGTGTTTCAGCAATGCATGTGCGTGTTTGCGTGGCTGTGTTATCAATCCTAGGTGGACATCCGGAACGTCATCATACACCATGCATAGTTAGTTACCATGGAAGGTCTGCTTCGTCTTGTTTTTTCATGAATGCCTCGGCGAGTTTCCGGGGCCTTGTAAGGAAGGCCTTGGTATATACTGCACTTTAACGGTTGAACTATGAGACTGAGGCCCTCGCCATAGTAATGTAGGGAGGGCCTTAATAATTAGAATAGGGTTTTGGGGTCCATAATGCTATAAATATATAAATAAGAATAATAACAATAATAATAATGATAAGGAACCCAAAAACAGTATAGGTACTTGTTTAAGCTCCTATATTCTGCCCGAAAGGATGGACTGAGGCTTGTGCGATATGTTCGTACGCTGCCGGGGGCTCGGTGACCATCGCACCGACACGGGCGCCACCGGCATCGAAGGCATCCATCCTGCATGCCACATTTTTGGTTGACAGGGTCTTGAGAACAAGTCGGGTGGTTCAGAGGCTTATGGTTTCGGGTTGAGGGTCAGGTGTCAGAGCCCTGCTTCTCGAAACCATCTAAAACACATCTGTTTCTTGCATAGATCCTAAACCCAGACATGCCAACGCCAAGCCTGACAGGCCCCCTCCCCACCTAAACCCTAAACCCTAAACCCTAAACCCTGAACCCTAACCCCTAAACCCTAAACTCTAAAACCCTAAACCGTCGCCGTCCTGTGTGGCGACCTCGTGGAGCCATGGGCAGATAGCCCGTCCGTGGAAGGGGGGACATAGACCTAGGTGTCTGAGTACCCCCTTTATAATAGTTTAGGGTTTAGGGTTTAGGGTTTTTTTGCAGGGTTTAGGGTTTAGGGCTTTGTCCTACTATTCGGTTTGAATAAAGGGGTCCTAAAAGAAAGAAAGGGGCAAAAGGCTACTACTCAGGAACCTAGAGACCGAGCCGTGGGCCTCGTGGCTTGCTGTGCCCTTCCAGGCTTCTGGTAGGAAGGGACCACGTAGCGGCGGTACCTCAGATAGGTACAGATAGGTGGGTTTCATTAGGGATTAGAGTTTTGATACACTTCCCGATTTGTGCGTTAGAGTTTAGGGTTTAGGACTTTAGGAAGCTGACAGACGACATCAAGGTGTGCAGCACGAGCTGCATGGAGGGAGGCGACGGCGAGCGATTGGCCTCAGTCGAAGGAGGAGCTTAGAAGCTTGGGGGGGTCACATGCAAAGCTCCCTTGGTGGGAGTTAGGATTAGGGGGAATCTTGCAAAAATATGGAGTCTCTATAATAAAGTCCCTTTCGAAAGAGCCAGAAGCAGGGTTCAGAAGGGTTTTAAACTGGCCTCCCCTAATGCCTAAACCCTAAACCCTAAACCCTAAACCCGAAACCCTTTGACACCTGGACTACGCATATGCCAGGAACCAAGGCGCCGACTGTGCTGTGGACTCGTGCCACACGGCTACCCCAGATTGCAAAAACTGATCAGCTGGTCATCCCAATTTTCAGGATGCAACGACCATGTGGCTACAACTCCAA
>CAJNDV010010291.1:19865-50123 GCA_905221635.1 Symbiodinium sp. CCMP2456
CCTCTAAGTGTTCGGGTTTAGGGTTTATAGTTTAAGGGTTCCCTTGAAATGGTTCCTTTAACGGTTCCCCTAAACCCTAAACCCCTTAACCCCTAAACCCTAAGCCCTAAACCCCTAAACCCTAAAGTTCCCTAAAGCTCAAAAGATCGAAACGAGAAACGCCCGGCCTGAGCTCACAGGCGAGGCGGCAGCCGGCTTCGAGGTCTCCGAAGATTCCGTGAGCTTCTGACAGCAGGCCTTCCGCGGTCTATGGTTTAGGGTTTAGGGTTTAGGGGCTTCTGACAGCAGGCCTGAACTGCGGTCTATAGAGACTCCAATATCCCTTAATCAAAAGGAATATAATACTGTAACATATTCGGAATCCTAGTATAATTTAAGGTATATTCCTTCTAATCCAGGAATATACTGTAAATCATATTCGGAATCCTACTCTAATTTAAGGTATATTCCTTAATTAAGGAATATACTGTAAATCATATTCGGAATCCCATTATAATTTCAGGTATATTCCTCAATCAAGGACTTATAGTTCGATTTACGCTCTCGCAACTCGGACTCCGCCAGACTAAAAGTCGACTTGGGGATTACGGCTTTAGGTTTCGGGATTTTAGGGTTCAGTGTGAAGGGATAATTGGCGGGGACTCTCTATGGCCTCTCACCGGAGCTTTTGGGGTCTTCGCAGCGTTGTATGAAGTGTTTCTTTGATCTTCGAGGTCCGAGAAGGACCGCTACATGAAGGGCCCCAGGAAGGTTGTAGGATTCAGGAGGCTGCCTCTCAAGCACAGGGTTGTACAACGACTTCTCTAAACCCTAAGCCCCAATTTCTAGAAGGATCGTCCCCGCCGAACCCTAAGCCCTAAACCCTTTAAACCCTAAACCCTGGGCCTTGCAAAGCTCCGGCATACCGCAGTTGGATGCTGCCTGTGTCGGGCTTCGGGATTTTGCTTTGAAGTTTCCAGTGCTCGGGATGCAGACAGCTTGGAGGCTGGGAGGACGCAAATTATGTTGATAATGTAGGGGCCTTTATAATTTAGAACACGAGTGTGGTGCATGTCATGCTATAATTATATAATGCGGAATTTCAAAAGAGCATCAGCAATTAGTTAGGCCCTTACAGTACTCTTGAAGACCCATTCCATGCCGGAGTTTTCAACTCAACCCAGATCCGCTCAACTTCACTTGCGGTTCTATTTGTAGTGCACTAGTAAGGACGGGCATGGATGCTGGGAAACCTTCCGTTGGCCTTCTCAGGATACTGTCGAAGTTCGGAAGGCGTCTTTGTGGCTACGCGCTTTCAGACCAGTGCCAGGAATCTGTGAAGCTTCTGACCTTTGAGTGTGCGAGCAGGTAATGAAGGTCGCAGAAATGCGGCTGATGCTGAACACGTTTCTGCCACTCTCTTCGATATCCGCTCGAATTCCTGCGGCCTTCTGCAACTGACGCAGCATGTTCGGCGACAGCGTCGCAGTGGCTTCCTTGACCTTGTTTGGTGCAGCTTTCGGCATTGCGGCTGATGGCACAATTCATTGCGATGTGCAAACCGATGACCCTGGCAGACCGTGAATTCATCCGCTCAAAACCACGAAAAGACACACAAACTCACCCCATGATATGACAACTATCATTCAACGGAGCTCACTGGTCTATGTTGTCTTCGCCATGCTGCGAACTATGCCTATCACGCCTGGCTGATGTCCTTCTTCGACGGAACCGATTCTGCTTGTCTGCTTATTGTGCTGTTTCGCCACAGGACACTGTGAACGACGGCTCGTGATATAATTCCTGCAATACCCATAACAAGGAAAATACAATAATTCCCATAGTTTCGGGTCCTTAAGGTCATGCAAGAGAGAGAGAGAGAGAGAGAGAGAGAGAGAGAGAGAGATATATATATATATCTCTCTCTCTCTCTCTCATCAACAGGACCACTATGTAAAGCTTGTCCTTCCCGGCGGTTCTCTGTCCAGGGTCCCAACACTGTCCGTGTAGGCATAGACCAGGAGCTGACGTAAGATGATCACAGAAAGGGCGTGAGGCACCTGCTCGTTAGGGCCTTTGGGGTTTAGGGCCGTTTAGGGTTTGAAGCAACTGCTCCGAAGGGGCACGCAAATTTGCAGGACTCCCAGAACCGGGCATTTCCATGCCATTTCCGGGGTTTTCTTTCTGCCTGTCTGGGGCAGCTTTCAGGTTTGCGGGAACAACGGCAAAGCGCGCAGCGGGCAGGTAGTTTCTTCAGGTCTGCTCGCTGTGCGTTCTGGGATTAGGGTTTGCGTTTGGGGTTTACACTATCACAACTCGGACAAGCCAGGCGAGGATCCATGTGCGACAGTCGGTGTGAAAACATTGGAAATTGACATGCCTTTGGAGGAGGTCTGGTTTTGGCGGGCATGCTGGCTTGCCCGTGGGATGCAGCTGTGTGAGGCATGCTCACTGGACTCACATTGGACGCCGGCGATAAAGCCCAGGAACTTGAAGCTCTATGAACAGATCATATCCAAGAGCCCCCGCTATCGTCCTTTTCCACAACTGGACCGCGCCCCAAAGCAAACAGAACAGTAAATTCTATCTCAACCCTAAACCCTAAACCCTAAACCCTGAACCCTGAACCCTCAACCCTCAACCCTAAACCCACTCTCCCCCAGAGGTTCGACCGGGCTCAGGCCCCTGCAATGATCGGTGACTTCCCAATGGCACGGTGGTCCTTGGAGTCTGTGTGGAGTTAGGGTTTAGGGTTTAGGGTTCAGGGCTTAGGTTTAGAGCACAGAGCAACAATACGATCAAGCGGTCATAATCAACATCAAGGCTAGTCGCGCTCACTGTCGGCATCAGGCCCATAATCCAGAGCAGCCTTTCTAGCATGATGACAAGTGCGACCCTACGAAGCAGCGCATGTAATTCATGAAGATATTCGCAGTGCCGAGAACACCAACAAAGCTTGTCACAGAGCTGATAAGCATATCCAGGGACCACATGGAGAGAGTGAAACGAGTCAACCAATGGTACGTCCCGAAAAACGGCTGCAAACAGCCGATCCCTGTGACCGACCAATTCAATGGTAGCAGCAACAAGGGGGCCGGTAATTTTTGAAACTGCCATCTTCAAGCCGAAATTTGCAGTCCCCGGCAAAAAAATTCTATGATCAGACCAACCCGTGGACCCTTCTGCATCCAGGCCTATAAATCCCCGAAGACCTCAAGCCCTGAACGACTACCTGAACCCCGACGCCATGGCAGCATCGCTCAGCCACTCTGTCGACCAAGGCTCGGCAATCAGTCGTCGGAAGAAAGGCAGCCTGCGCTCAAGAACCGAAAAGGCTAGCCTTGAACTTAAACCCTTTAGGGCTTTTTCCCCTCTCGCATGGCTTAAAGGGTTTAGGGTTTAGGGTTTTTCGCAGGCTTGCCAAGTTCACGCCTGGAAGCATCATGCCGTTCTCTGAACAAGCAAGACACGTAGCGAAAACGCTGAACTAAAACCCTAAACCCGAAAGTCTCAAAGAGTTTCGGGTAAGGGTTTAAGGCGTTTAGGGTTTAGTGTTTAAAGGGTTATGATGCAGCGACTCGTACATTAAGCTTTTACAGTAGAGGAGTGCCAGCAACAGTCATGACCTTCGTGAGGGCAACGGTCCTGTGTCACCGCTAGAAGCTGCCTTTAGGGTTCAGGGTTTAGGGGTGCCAGTTTTGCTCCCTCAGCACACCGCGCACCTAGAAGGCCGTCTGCAAAACAAGCATCCTGATGCCAAGTGGTCCTGAACTCCTAAACACCCCTGTGTTGTGAACCCGTAGCTCCACCTTTTGTTGAACGTGAATCAGCTGCACACTCAGCCCCTAAACACCCCTAATATAGGGGCCTTACCAAGTAGAATAGGGTTTGGGGTATACTATAGTCTAATTATAACAAGGAGCCCCCAAACTAGTACAGGTAATTACTCTGGCCCCTACATTAAACCCTAAACACCCCCCTAAACCCTAAATCCTAAACCCTAAACCCCTAAACCCTAAAACCCAGAACGCCCCCTAAACCCCAGGCCTCGTGAGGATGATGCTGTGTGCCGGAACGATCATTGGCTCTTGCCCTGCAGCGCTAAAATGTAGGGTTTACGCTCTCGCAACGCCAACTCCGCCAGACGAGTTCTCTTGTGTCCAACTAGAGCAAGCAACTAGACTGTAAGTGATTGTTAAGTGTAGGGTTTAGGGTTTACAGAATAATTAGAACAGGGTTTTGGGCCCAATATACTATAATTATCACAAGGAGCCCCCCAAAATATTCGTCCACTTAGGGTTTACACTCTCACAACTCGGACAAGCCAGTCTAGTTACGGCTTGACTTGGAGTTTAGGGCTTGGGGCTTAGGGTTAATTACCTATACCTTGAACTACAAAAACCTACTTTTTGGTAGGTCCTTATTATAAACCCTAATATAGAGTTACCTATAAGGCCTAAGGCTTTCGGTTTCGAGCTTGACATGATTGACACTCACACTCGAAGAAAAGTCTTGACATTGAGGTCCTCAATGTGTTCGTAGCTTTTGGGCTTTAGCGCTTGGGGTCGCCAGGCATGGTGTGGGTGGCACTAGGCGCAATCGCCCATCGCAAGTGCTGCGCTATGCTGTGTCTGCTGGTTGCTATACTTGCGACTATTCTATGCTTGCGGGCCCTTTCATCTGCCACCTCTTTACGAAGCTCCAACGTTTGTGCTACAAATCTTTCATGCCTTGCAAGCAGCACCTTGGTTGCTACATTGAATGGCAGCGTGTTCTCGATCTTCACAACTCAGGCTACCATGCCAACCGATCTTGATTAGTCTTGACACGTCCCTTGTCGGCAGGATGCTGCGCCGTTAGCAATGCCTCAAGCACTACCGAACGCTGTCCAGCCTTCGCAGGGTTCCGTAACAGCGAGCTGTACATCCGCACTCGAAGGGTCCGTCAGCAAACCTTTCCTCAGTGTGGCCGGCTACATGTAACATCTTCCAGAGCCACGAATGTCACTGTTGCAAGCCGCACGGCAAAGGCGACGTGTAGGAGGCACTGCTACTTCACAGCAGAGAGGCAGATATGATGTCATAGTCGGAAGTGGCGAGTTGTCCACCTGTTTCGCAACTGGCTGCCGAGGGTTCGGGGTTATAAGGTCTCTTTCGTCTAGACAAGATCAACAAGATAGCTACAGCTGGCGATGTAGCTGTAGCGGACATCACATGAAGGGAAGTTGAATCCCGTGTTTTGAATCCGTACTGACGCGGATGCGTGTGACGGATCCCTATATCCCTAAACCAGATGCACAGGCCTCAAAGAAGCCCGTTCGCGGAGTAGGCTTGTCCTGTTTTCAGAAAGGCTCACGACATCCGACGATAGTTCTCACTCATATCTGCAACTCTAGACTCTAGACCGTAAGCCCTACATGCTAAACCCATCAGCAAGGGGCGGGCCGACAGTGATCCCTAAGCTCCATGTCGCATCACACCCGACAGAACACGATCTTCTAGGAATTGTAATGGTTGTAACGATTGTACTGATACCCCCCGTAGTAGTCCCTATGCGAGTCTTGTAGTCTTGTATGCTACACCCAACATAGCACCCCTCATCGCCACAAGCTATATGATGATTGTATACGATTGCAATTACAATTTTCCCTAAACCCTGCGCCCCTGGGTTTTGGCAAAGCAACGACATCCCAACCTCTTGGCCCGGTTCTCCAAGTTTTAGACTACTCAGACACCCCTGCATCTGGCTAGTTCTCGAAATTATGGTACCTTTTCGGGTCCCCAACATAGTACGGCACGCTTATAACAAGGACCCGAAAAGGGACCCTAATTTAGAGAACTACCCATGTGACTCTAAATCCAACTTCCTTGCCCTCGCCTTGTCCCCTCCGCCCACCGGGAACAGGTGGCTAGAGCTGCAGGCGCTTGGCGAGGACTCGGGGATGGAGGGCCTTGCCAGTGGCACCGAAATTCTGGGGTCGAGGGGTTTAGAACGAACTTCGGTCGGGCAGAGGGAGTCGTGCTTCGCGTCTAGGGTGTAGAAAGCCCGACATCTCCAGCAACTTCTAGATCACATCCTGAACAACTTGTATTTTGTGGGCTTATCTGCTTTAGAGTTTTGGGGTTGCAGAAACGGGTTTTCAGCACTCGTGCCCTTGGACCGGCCAGGGTTGGGCTTGGGTGCGCTTGGGAGCTAGCTCAGGGTTTCGGCAAATCTTGCGTCTTCCCGCAGGGTTCGGGAGGTGAAGGGGTTCAGGGCTTTGGGTGGCGGCCATTACAATGATTCAAACTTCAGCCAGCTGAATGCTATAACTCATATGGTTCTCGGTTTGTGGGACAAAGGATTTCAGGTTTAGGACTAGGCCGGATGGGGTGAAGGGACCAAGCCTGTACTTGTGGCACTCGATGTCCGGCCACGCTTTGCTTCCCATCCCCAAATGTAGACTAAACCCTTGTACTTCGATAAGGCTTCTATACTTCTACAAGGCTCCCGTAACGCTAGCTGCCCACCCGAAAGTGTCCTAGACTAGACCTCATCAAGCCCTGAAACCTCGAAAGGCACCATTTGAATGCCTCAGTGCCAAACCGAAACCCCCCCATACAGCCACCCAAGTCCGACACTCCAAACCCGAAGACCGAAACCCTGTGCCAAAAGGAGGCCCGTTCAAAACCTAAACCCTAAACCCTAAACCCTAAACCCTAAACCCTAAACCCTAAACCCTAAACCCTAAACCCTAAACTAAACCCCGAAGTGCAACGGCCGCTTCACGGCCTGCGCTTGAGGTCTGCTTGTACCGACCAGGACGACTGGCATCCATATGGGGGTGGAAACCGGGAACTCGCGTTGTAGGGTTTAGGAGCCCCATAAACCCTAAACCGTGGCTCTAGCGTAGACTTCAGTGCTGGAAACTTGGGTTTCAGAGTCTTAGAAGCGCCGGAATTCGCGGAGCCTTGTTGCGTGGTTTTGGGTTCTGGAGATGAGATCTTGACCTTGTCAACATTCACAGGAAATCCGAGAACAAAGACCATGTAGTATGTATGACACATGAGAGTTCGAGAGTTTCAGAAGAGGGGGGGCCTAAAGCAGGCCCTAAACAACTTGGCCGTTGAGACCTTCACCAAAACCCACCACGCTTGAAGCAAGCTTTGCAGAACATCACTCAGCAGATTCGACGCTGACCCGGCCTGCGCGATGGCTCCGGCAATGCTTGCGCCTGCAGGAATTGGGGGTTTCTGAAAATAGGGGACCCTAATATAGTACCCTAAATAATAGGATCCTTATTATAAGGACCCCAAAATAAGGTACCCCTGGGTACCCCTAATTTTCGGAAACTCCCACAATTAGGGCTTAAAGTTTACACGCGCTTCGTCACAGTTTGGATTCCCACACTCGGCCAATGTCCTTTTTTGTAGGGTCCCTATAAATACTAAAAAAGTTTATAATAAGGACCTACATAAAAATAGGTTATGGTAGTTTAAGTTAAACCCTAAACCCTTTTTGCAGCAGGCTTCTCTCGCCCGGAACTGCCGTCGTCGTGAAGCATCGCAGCACTCATGACTGCACAACCCCGCAGACACACACACACACACTCACACTCAGGGGACATGCACGGATCTGACGCACCATGCCTCCCCTAAACCCTAAACCATTCCATGTCAGAGTTCTCTAGGCAGGGTCGGATCGGGCTCAGGATACAAGGGGGCTTGCGAAAATAGGGGACCCTAATGTAGCACCCTAGATTCTTTGATAGTAGGATCCTTAAAACAAGGACCCCTAAAAAAGATGCCCCTTATCTTCGGAAACTCCCACAAGGTTCAGGGGATCAGCCCCTCCCAACCCAAAATCCCAAACACCCAAACCTATCAAAACCCTGATCCTAAACTCGACACAGTAAGCCCCAACACAACAGAAACCCATGTTAGGGGCCTTAATAATTAGAATAGGGTCTTGGCACCCATTATACCATAATAGAAATATGGACCTCCCCCCCCCAATAGCATGGGTAACTAATGAAGACCACTGTCTTAAGCCCTAAACAAGAGAAACTCCGCCTCAACCCCTAAACCCTAAACCCTAAACCCCTAAACCCCAAACCCCTAAACCCTAAACCCCTATACACCCTAAACCCCTATAAACCCCGAAACCCTAAGCCCCTACAAACCCCTAAACCTAAACCCTAATAGGGTTCATATCATCAACCCTTGTGCTATGTGTGGGAGTTTCCGAAAAGGGGTACCTTATTTGGGGTCCCTTATAATAAGGACCCAACTATTTAGGGTACTGTATTCGGGTGCCTTATTTACGGAAATCCCCACGTCTGCCCTTTGCGTCGGGTCCCGGCCTGGTGGCGGGGCTTGCTGGATCGGTGCCTTCGGTGGGCTCCGCAGCAACCACCGCAACAAGGGGCTGGTCCTGACCGTTTAGGGCTTAGGGCTTAGAGGGTTTAGGGTTTAGGGTGTCAAATAGGGTTTAGGGTTGGGCTGGTCCTGGCAGTTTAGGGTTTTTTCCCCTGTCGCATGGCTGAGGACTATGCTCACAGCCAGTCTTTGGCGAGCTAGACATGCATGCTTTCCAACACCAGGAAGATCAGACAGTTTAGGGTTTAGGGTTTAGGGCAGGCGTCCCAGTGAAGGTCTGAGCACCTTTCAAAATATCATCCCCTGATGCATCCCTAATTCAAAAGACTACGTTCAACACGTTCAGTCTTCCACAGACAGGCACGAAGTTGTCGAGAATGGCCGTCTTACTTGCGCGACCGGTGAGCCTTAAACTTCACGCTGGATTCTGGTACGTGCTTAAGGACGGATCCCTTCTTCGTCATTTCTCGAGCAGCTTTGGGAAAAGCCGGGTCCTGATGGATGCTGCCTCCTCTGCCAAGACTTTCATGTGGGAGAAGGTGCACTGATGCCAGGGGTTCTGGAAGGGCTGGGCGGCCTCAGCAAGCCCCGGGCGGCTTGAAAGTCAGAGGCTCGTCACGAAAGGCAGCTTGAGCACGTAGGGGTTTGGGGGTTTAAGGATACTTAGGTTTCAGGACAAGCCGGGCGAGGTTGGCTGGTACTTCGAGGCACTTTTGCTAAAGCACTGTGGCAGGCAACAAGCAGCTTCACTCGTTTAGGGCCTAGGGTTTAGGGTAAGGAGGGGCCCGAATACAAACACTCAATCAAGAGCAAGATCCTGTTTATGAGGACCCTGAATGACTTTGTTGAAACCCACCAAACGGCATCACCCCGAGGCGGCGGCCAAAGTTGAGCGCGTCCCTTCAAATCCTTCTCCGGTCTCACAGGCTTCCTGACAGGATTTCAAGCCTTATAAGCACTGATTGCAACCGCAATCCTAAGGCCCTAAGCCGCAACCCGAACCCAGAAAACCTAAACTCTAGCCCTCAAACACCTGCCACAGTCGACTGCCAAGACAGTTCCGTCGGTGCTCATGGTTGAAGTCTGTCAGAAGCCGACGCCGACTCGTCTTCTGAGGGATGTGTGGCACTTGCCGTGCTTCCTTTGCGGCAGTGTGGCGGATATTCTCTGGTTTTGAACTTGCCCATGCCACTATTACTCACTTAGCTTTGGTGGCTAGGACAGCACTAAGACGCCTCCTCTTAAGCCTAATCACAAGCCTTGAAACCTAGGATCTAAAACGCCCAAGCCCTGAACCCGCTGTAGAACCCTGAAAAAGGCCCTTATACTCTCCCCTATAAGCCTCTCCACTCACGTGCGGGGAAGCCGACTCGCAAGAGAGCGGTCTGCTACATTTCCAGATATTACAGGGGCTTGAATACTCAAAAATCGTCTAGTGGGTGGTTGTCAAACTTAGGGTCCTTAGTATAATACGGCACCTATTATTTCGGGTACCCCAAAAGGGACCATAATTTTGACAACTACCCTAGTGTAGCTACAAGACGTCCCCAGATCGCCTGGTAGAGGTCACGGATTTCACTCAGCCTCTGCCTTGGCTGGAGCCGGGTTCTTGCTCAGGCACTCATTGCACCTAAAGTCTTATGTCCTTGGGATTTGGAGTCTAAAGTTACCAAGGGAGCCTAATTGAAGTTACCGGGCCTGGAGATGTCTTTAAGCTTCGTTTTATAAGGGGTCTTAAGGAATTTAATGGTAGGTTAGCTCTGTAAGGAAATATCATTTTGCTCTCTCCCTGTTGTTGCGGCGCACAGGCTGATGGACATGCCGGAACGGGTACGGGAGCAAATCCGATTATGTAATAGGAAACTTACCTAATCCACTCTTCTTCGCAACCCACTCCACTGAATCCTGCAGCATAGGGCCTGCGCAGGGCTTAGGGGTTCAATTATTCAGGGGCTGTAGGGAGTGTCCGAGGGCCGTACAGGAACTCCTCCAGGGACCAAATGGACAGCAAGTGCCCGTGACCGCGGATGGTCATGTGCCTGACGATGGAATTATCCGCTTAACCAGGATTTGGGCGGTTTCTCTACTACGACCGTGCCAGGGTAACCTCAGGAATAGGATTGCTAGGTATTCAAGCCTAAATATTACCGTGTCCAGTGCCTCCAGCCTGATTATGGGGCCTCATGACTTGCCAACTTCAGCATCAGTACAATACTGTTGAAGCTATAAATCCTGTATTACCCATAGTAAGGAATAGACCATAATTCCCATAGTTTAGGGTCCTTAGGGTAATGCAGGATTTTTATCATCAACCGTAGGGCTCGGAGTGAAGGAAGACATGGCAACCCCAAGCCCCCAACCCCCAAAACCCTTCTCTGGCTGTTCTGGCTTGAACATGTAACTACAGGAAATTATAGGTGGGGAGTTTAGGGTACGTAGGGCTTCTATAAAGCTTTCATAAAGTACCTTCTGTAAGGCTCCTATAACGGTAACTACCCACCTGAAAATGTCCTAGATTCTGGCTTGAACATGGAAGGTGCAAACGTCGAAGGCTTGCATTTCGGCGCTTCTCGACGTGTGCTCGGGCAGGTCTACACGAGGTGCTAAAGCCAGGCCCACGCCCCAAAACTCATAATATTGGGGTATCGTATACTATACTTATAATAAGAAGCCCCTGAAATAGTAGAGGTAATTATTCAGGCCCCTATAGTAATCCAAGAACCACAAAAGGGCTAAGATCCTAACCTCCAATCTGCCGGCACCCCAAACCTCCAGCTTAATCAAACGCCCTAAACCCTAAAGCCTGCAAGCTTTTTCCAATCCTAAAGGGTTTAGGGTTTAGGGTTTAAGGTCTATTTAAGGTTTATAAACCCCAGAACTAGACAAGCCCCATCCAGGGTCCGAGCTCATCCAGGCCCATGGCATGAGCTAGTGGGTGCTTTGCGCAGCCCAACATCCAGCGCCTCGGATCACAGCTTGGCTGCTACAGGTTTAGGCCGTTTAGGGCTTGGGGGGTATGAGAGTTTAAGCTTCAGGGTTCGATTGCCTCAACAAGTTCCACAGCTCTGACTACACGTGGGGCGACAGCATGGGCTTCCAGGACTATTGCGTCAGACACCTGCAAGTACGTCGTCCCCATTCCCGATTTGATTGGACTCTGCCAGTCTCAAAGGAGCTTGCTGGAATCGGCCCCGGAAGCCAAAAGTGGACAAAACCTCAACTCAACAGTCCTTCTCCCGGTCTTGGAACGGCGCTTGTCTGCCAAGTCTTGCGAGGAGGTTGGCGCAGCTGGGTTGCGCAAGCACTGCTGGACCTTATGCCGTTTGGGCTGGGTCCTGGCTTCGCGAGCTCCGAAGACCACTACGTTTGAGGACAGCTTCGGCATTTCAACCGGATGGCTTGGGTCTCCGAGCTGCGCACTTAAATTCAAAATTTCCCCGAACCCCTTAACCCTAAACCGTGGTGAACGGCCTTCAAAGTCTGGGGGGTGAATTTTGACGGCTTCAGTCTCCTGAGAGCTGCTAGATTGGGACCGCTTCTCAAGAATTAGAAGTTCCCGATCCGCTAGCTTCAGTGCTGCCTCCCCAGCTTGCCTATCGAGACCTCGAAACGCAAATACTTACCTTAAACTACCAAAACCTACAATTTGGAGGGTCCCTATAAATGCTATATTAGGGTTTATTATATGGACCTACCAAAAAAGTAGGTTATGGTAGTTCAAGGTAGTCTCAAAGTCTGAGGCTGCTTCCGTGCTCACGGTCTGCTGGAAGCGCGCCAGGGGAGAGGGCTTCCTTGGCATCCGTTGGCAGGACGGAGGTCGGGTGGGGAAGTTACGGAACGTGAGGTTTGTCTTCTCTCCCCCTCTCTCTCGCTTTCTTCTCTTGTTCCCAATAAGCCAGGGAAATAAAAGGTTAAACTTTCAGATTACTACTAAGTTATAGGAACCCAAAAAGTGTAAAGGTTGGGTATTGAAGAACTAACTTCTTCTAGAGGCCTCGAAGCCGGTTCAGCCAGAGGTAGGCTAGGGATTTCTGGGTTTGGGATGTTGCGGTACCGCGGGATGAAGGGGTCCCCACGGCCTCTCCGTGCTACGGGGGGGGGGGGCCTCGGGTCCCTGATCTTGGCGGGAAGCTGACAGATTTTGGGCTTTACGTATCCTGGTGCTTACGGTTCGTGGGCCTCTGTCGCATCAAAGAGCCTGCTTCAGCATAGTGGATCTGTCAGCGAACTGAAGCATCATCGAAGCCCTGATGTACTTCGGGATCTTTGTATCGACTGGCCCAGAAACCCAACTCACCTGAGCAACTGAAACCAGAACTTGCCAATGCGTATCACATGGGCCTTCGGATTTAGACTAAATTCCTTAGCCTGAACCCAAAACCCTTAAACCCTACTAGTTAGAAGGGTTTGGAGTCTCGGGACTTTGGCTCCGCCCTCTCCGAGTCTTACCGTCCAAAGAACGAACAGCCCGGGCTCAGCTACGGGTCTGAGGCTGCGGCTCCAAGCAGCAAATCACAATCTCCGGAGAATCCTCGGCTCAGGGCTTAGAGCTTTAGCTTTTTTGGGGGGATCAGGGTTTGGGGCTTTCGACTCTCACTCTCGCACACGGCTGGCAAGGCTCCAGGGGGTTTTGGGCTTCAGGGCTTTAGGCTTTAAGGTTCAGAAGTTCAGGGTTTGTAAAGGCCATACCCAACAAGTGAGCGGTCAAAACCTACTATGTTACAGGGTTTGGGACTGCAGGTGGGGTTGATAGCAAACCTAAGCAGCCCGACCTGCGGATCCTGCAAGCTCTCTGTTCGATACAACCAATACGGGACCTTGACAATGAACTGGAGTAAATCTTATAACTACAATTGCAGTTGTGTTCTGAGGAACTCTAATAGATCATGTTGCTTTTTAAATTGCAATCCTGCGCCTGGGAAATTGCAAGTAGCCTGCGCACTTACGAACCTGACCGTTAAGCCACGGGGTCTCTTCACCAGGTTTCCAGACAAACCACTTCTGACAGGCACAGATCGCTGGGCTCCTCGCACTAGGCTGGCACGGATTCATGGGTCGGGCATCGCTCTGCAGGGCTGAGGGTCTAGGATCGGATACCAACTATATAAGGGCACCACAAGGCCTTAAGAAACTTCCGACAATTAACCCTAAACGTGCTGCCGGCGGGCACTGTTGAAGTCCAGGACGTCGGTCAAGGTCTGAATCTCCTGTTAGACGTCATCAGGATGAGCATGGACATGATAGAATAGACGCCGTGACGCTACGTACTAGTAATCATCGTAACCTGCTCTTAGACCAATGATTCCAATGATCATTTCAATTGTCTCTAAACCCAACATGGCTCCCTTCGTGTTCCTGTTCTGGCTGACAACGACAACATCATTGCTGACTGCTGGGATCTGTTGTCGGGCTTCGACGATACGGTTTGAGGGTTCCTGACTCTCGCGACTGTCCGAATTTCCCATCTGCCAAGGGGCAAGGTGGAGGTCTGCATTGCCAAACACCTGCATGATGGGTGACTCTTGCGAAGATCTACAGACATCCAACTCGCTGCCAGCATCACCCTTCCCACTTTCGCTCATGCCAGGAAACACTTTGTATTGGCCAGCTTGTGAAAGCAGGCAAAGGGGCCATCGAACACACAACGAAAATGCCGGTTCTGTGGGCTTCCTACTCTCAGCTTGATGCACTCGTTTCTATCGGAACTGTTGAGAAGTTCTTCTCGAGGTTATTCTCCACAGCTGCGGGCTCTACATGGAACGAACATCGAAAAGGACTACACAACATTGAAACGAAAGCAGTGGGGTATCGATGGCCGGTGTGTTTCCGATGCACGCCCGGCCGGACAGGACGAGACTTGACTCAAACGAAGCGGAATGGGAAGGGACGGCACGAAACCAAACCGGAAACGCAAAACCAAACGGGACGGGATAACGAAATCATCGTTGGGGTTATTGTGGCTGTCGGTGGCAGTTGCACTAGTTATGGTGGCTCGATTCGATGCTCATCTGCAGGATGAGTCGCCGCTCCTTCCGACGCTCGGCGTATGGTTGATTGAATGCTAATGGACGGGTTGCTCTCCCGCCCTTTATGATGACTTCTCCCGATGCCGTCTCTCAACGTGCCTCCCTAGTGATCACGTTGGCTTCTTCGACCAGCGGATGCACACGGTGCCTGAAACCCATAGTTTAGGGGACTATAGTAGGGTACCCTAAACCCTAAACTTACCCTAAACCCATAGTAAGGAAACCGAAGGAATGTACCGAGTATTCAGGCTTCCAGGGCCATGGTATGCTGGTGTTCGAAACTCAGAGTTTCTTGTCTCAGATGGCCCTCCCTACAAGGCTACTACCGTGGTTTTCCCTCTCGCAGGGCTCGGATCTATGCCCACAAGTGAGGTGTCTTCAGAGGAACCGAAGTTGCAAGACTAAGAGATCGCACGTTTGCAGAAAGCTGGAATGTGTCATGCAACCTGCAGGGACCGCAGAAGAGCCAGAGCGAAGATCTTAGCAGGCCCCGTCGCGCTGCACCAGCCAGATCTGCTGTGTGACGGGCAGTATGGCCGTCCGGTTTCAAGGTCTAGAGTCTAGGGCCTGCATTAAACACTGAATTCTGACTGGAAAAGCCAAACTCCCGTACAGCCTTGAACTGCACCAAAGAGGAGAAATCGAAGACCCGGCAGAGCTCGGCTTGGACCATCTTCCAACCCTTAACTAAACCTGATTACATCCGAAACCCTAAACCCTAAGGAAACTCTAAACTCTAGTGGAACCCTGAACCCTATTTCAACCCTAGTTACACCCCAAACCCCAAACCCTGCACCCATAGCTAGGCGACTAAACCCCTACACCCCTCCTTTTGCCACTGGACTCAAGTCTAGCTCCTATAGACCCTTTTTCAGCA
Source organism: Symbiodinium sp. CCMP2456 (assembly GCA_905221635.1). Taxonomy (NCBI): domain Eukaryota; class Dinophyceae; order Suessiales; family Symbiodiniaceae; genus Symbiodinium; species Symbiodinium sp. CCMP2456. The sequence continues at coordinate 35,105 of CAJNDV010010291.1, forward strand.
CGGATTGAGGTGCCGGCCAGCGCCCATGCAACCCTCACCCCGTCTTAAGGCTCCAAAGCCCCAAACCCTACCTTGAACTACCATAGCCTACTTTTTTGTAGGTCCTTATTATAAACCCTACTTTAAATTTTTATCGGGACCCTACAAAAAAGTAGTGGCTTTGGTAGTTTAAGGTACAACCCTAGAAGGGACGCCTAATCCTAATACCCTATATAACCCTTATATACCTCTAGACCCCTTATATAGCCTCATAAAGCCCCTATATGTAACCCCAAGGGTCCCTTTAGGGGTCCCTCCCTTAGTCCCTTGTCCGAGGAGGCCAGGTCCCCCGGCAAGGCGCTGAGGAAGCCCCGCACCGCTGGCTCGGAGGCGCGCTTGCTGAGGTTGCTGATGAAGGAGAAGGCGCTGACCTTGTTTTTCGGGTTTAGGGTTTTGACACTCACACTGGGTTTAGGGTTTAGGGATTTAGGGTTTAGGGGTTTAGGGGTGTAGGGTTTAGGGTTCAGGGATTTAAGGATTAAGGAGAAGGCGCTGACCTTCGGGTTCAACTCGGACTCTGCCAGACGATGTCTGTCTCCAACTACGACTTCACGACTAATCTGACTTCGCAATCAGTAGCATTGTTGCAGGGATGAAGGAGAATGCGCTGACCTCGTGTTGGGGATCAAAAGAGGGTTCAGGGTTTTAGGGTTGTAGAAATGGAGGAGAAGGTGCTGACCTGTGGGTTTACAGCTTATCATTTCGACCCTTCTTGCTCGCGTTTTAAAGTTTATAGGCTCTATAGGGCTGGGGATGGAGAAAGCGCTGACCTCTTCGGGTTTCTAGACATACCTTGAACTGCCATAACCTAATTCTTGGAGGTCCTTATTATAAACCCTAATTTATAGGGGCCCTACAAAAAAGTAGGTTTTGGTAGTTTAAGGCAGGTACCTATTCTGCCCCTTTCTGCCTTCCTTCGTGAAGGCGCTTCTCTTCTGAACCGTCTACTCCTTATGTCCAGCGATGTGTGGCGTGGGGTCTACCCTAGACCCTAAACCCTTAACCCTAAACCGTCCAAGCTGTTTTGCTTATTTCGGCATCAGGGCTTCCGACCAAGGTGTGCATGTGTTTAAGGCTCGGCATGCTTTGGGTGGCTGGGCTGGTTTCTGCGAGCTCACGAGGGTTGCCGCATAACACAGCAGAACAGAACGCACATAACGTAACAAAGCAGAACACGACACCATTCAACAACATGTTACATGACATTTGTTCGCCTGATTATGCACCTCAGAGCCCGCCCTAAACCCTAAACCCTAAACCCCTAAATCTTAAACCCCTTTTTGCATCAGGGCTTGTGCCAAAATTTACCCTAAACCCTAAACCCTAAACCCTAAACCGAAACAAAACCCTCATACCCTCAACAGGCAAGGGCTCAGGGCTCCGCCAGACCCCCAGAGTCCTTGCAGAAAGGAGCCGACATGACAAAATGGTAAAGTTACGGTTTAGGGGTTTAGGGTTTTGGGGTTGAAGGGTTTGGGGTTTAGAGGTTTAGGGTTTAGGGTTTAGGGTTGAAGTTTGGGGTTTAGAAGTTGTTTAGGGTTTAGGGTTTAGGGTCGCAAAGCTTCCGTCTACAAGGTCTGCTGGAGGCAGCATGGGACTTAGTGGAAGGTTCTCCCTCGACTTCTTGAAGGACGAATACGTCAGTAGCTTATCGGGTTACACGTACGCTAGGATGCTGCAGCTTGGAATTTTGAGGGTTGGGTTCACGGTTATATCGAGGGGGGGCTTAGTTAAAGGAAACTACAGGTGGGGAGTTTAGGGTATATAGGGCTTCTATCAGGCCTCAATAAGGTATATAGACCTTCTATAAGGCTCCTGTAACGGTAGCTACCCACCTGAAGATGTCCCAGATTTAGGAATTTAAGCTTTAGGGTTGAGGGCCTGGTGCTAAGTTCTGCTTTGCCTTGTATTCGCCTCTTTCGGGCTTGGGATTTCTGGGAATCAAGCGACTCAAAGCACGGGGTGCAGCTTCAAGCCTCCTAAACCCTAAACCGCCTAAACCCTAAGCCCTAAACCCTAAACCCTAAACCCTAAACCCTAAACCCAACCCTGAGTCCCCAAACCGAATAAAAAAATAAGCTGTAAACTGTAAACTCTAAGTCCTCCGAAACCCTAAACCCTACTAAACCCTTTTGCATCCAGGGCACTTGCAAGCAGCCGGGAAACTCCACTAAACCCTTTTTACACAGGCTTGATTGGAGCTCGCCCGGCCAATGTCCACTAAACCCTAAACCCTAAACCCTAAACCCTAAAACTAGACAGCCAAACCCTGAGCTCGTTTGGTTGCTAGGCTGGCCTTTGGTGTTCTTTGAGGGTTCACTGACAATGCCTCTGATTATGTGAGTGATATGTAAGGTTGGCTGCGAGGACATGGCTTTCATGAGATACAGACTACGACTGTTTTTTGTTGCGATCATGAAAGTTTTGTAATTCTCGACCCTTCTAATGCTTCCAGGCTTCTTCTATTCCATCTTCTTCCACGTTGGTGTGTGCTTCTTTCTACAGGCCCATTCCACAAATTACTGTGTCAAACATGTACTCATCTTGCAAAACTTGATGGAAAAGCGGAACATCAATCCGTGTGAATTTAGTTAAGCCTCCACACTCTACCCATCAACCCCTAAACCCCTGACTATCCCCTATGCCCCCTCGAGACCCCAGACCCTACGCCTAAACCCCTTACTCCTATGCCATAAGCTCTTCTTGGAGCAGGGCTTAGGGTTTAGGCCATAAGCCCTTAACTTCTAAACTCCTACACCCTAAATCCCTAACCTGTCCTCCAGCTGCTTGCCCTCCACCTCCACAGCCTCCTCAAAAGCCGATGCCACGTCGAGCTTGGGAATCTCGGCGAGCGGCGGGAATGCGAGGGGATGTTTATCTGCAGAGAAGCTACAGAGCTCTGTGAGTGTAGCAAGGCTTGGGGCCTTAACGTTTCGAGGTTTTGGTGCACAGTTTTCGCTCTTCCAAGCAGGGCCTGCAATGGCTTCCCGAACGTGTGTGTGCAGAAAGCGTCACGACTTTCTGGATAGCTAAGTTTAGGTTTAGGTTCGGGTGTTGTTCTTTTTCTGCCACTCGTAACTTGGGGATATCAGACAAGGACTACAGAAGACCAGAACGTTGTAGGAGTGCTGTTGGTCAATTTCATCCAACACAAGAGTGGAACCTAATGGCAGCTGGAACCAGAATAGCTTGAGAGTGAGCCGGCCTCAAACCCCATCACCACCAAGGCCAAGATCTGCTTGATTGCATTACTATACCCTTGAACACTGGCACGGTTACGACACTTGCCCCTTAGCCGAAACTGCAGTTTTCCAACCCCAGTTTTGGAATCGGGAAAGCCTACCCCAAACCCTAAACCTCAAACCCTGAACCCGACACCCTAAACCCAAAAGCCCATGACCACCTCTGACTCAGGGCGGCACCGTGCTGCGGGCCACTTGAAGGGACTCGGCGTTCCGGGTGTTTCTTCGGGCTTCTGAATATACCGAGCAGGTTGCCTAAAGAGCATCACGGAAGGGTGAAAGTGAAAGGGTCTAGACTTTGCAACTAGTTGTCTACATCCACGACGATTTCCACAACCACCTCTAAAACGAGTCTCGCGCACTTCTCCCTTTTTCCCCCTTTGCAATCTTCAGGCTTAAGTCCCAATCTTCTCACACGACAAGGGGCGACGACATGTCGAAAGCTGAATGGACTACCAAGGAGCGTACCGAGATCATGTCAGTGACCTACCCACTGGACGTGCTGGTAATACCATAATATACTATAATTGTATACTATACTATACTATACTATACTATACTATACTATACTATACTATAACATACTATACTGTACTATACTATAATATGCTATACTATAGCAGACTATACTAGACTATAATATAACCTCGTAGTGATGGGCAGCTTGGAGCGGGGCTTCTGCGGTGCCCGCCACCTTAATGCGCTCTGGCGACGGCTCCTAGGCGGCTTGGAGAGGTGCACTAAACGCTAAACCCTAAGCCCTAAACCCCTAAACCCTAAACCCTAAGGTGCGAGCTCAAGGTTCTGAGTGTCGGGCCTGAGGCTTAAGCTTTTCGGGTTTCTTTCCCTCAGGGGTTTAGGGTTTAGGGTTTAGGGTTTAGGGTTTTAGGGTTTAGGGTTTAGGGTTTAGGGTTTAGGGCTTCTGGCTTCGGCAGAGGACATGGGGAGACAGAGAGGGAGCTGTGGCATCACCCGTGCCAAGATCAGCAGATGAAACTTCCCTTAGGCTCGGCGAAAAGTTGGCCGGTGCAAACGTGGACATCTCCGAACTCTTCAGGCTGAGAAGGGTGAACGCGAGTCGAAGAGCTCCATCCCGGTTTAGGGTTTAGAGTTTAGGGGCTGCAGCCCCCACTTCATAAACCCACGGCCATGGCCCACTCATACATCTCATGGCTTCTATCACACAGCCCGGTGACGTGGAACATGACCCTGTTGCAGTGCATCGAGAAAAAATAAGATGCCGGCCACAAGGCGGAAGGCATGTGAGTAGCCCAGGATCAGACCTCGTCGTGACAGAAACACCCCTCGGCCCCGATCTCTCTTACTCTCTGTGTATATATATATATATACACACACACGCATACATATATATATATATACATAATATATTTATTTGTTTACTTATTTGTGTATTTATGTGGGTGAAGCATGTATAAATATGTATCCTGTATAGATATATATATATATACACACATATTCATACATCTCGCTCTCCTCATGGCACTGTTACTGTTTGCCGAGACTATTGCCCGCTGCAGCTGCTGATCTTGGTATCGTACTATCTGCGCTTACTGCGACGGCTACCACGGCCAGCAGCACCGACACTACAGGTAGAGGTGATCCTGCATCATTGGGTCCAGTGTAACCGGGCTTCCCGGCAGTCTCCGTGGTGCATCGGTTGCGGCTGCTCCGGCCTGTAAGATCAAAGCTTGCGACTCTCCCACTTGCGGCAGGCGAGGCTTCACGACAGCTGGTCCACACTAGGCTGCACTACATCCCTGGGACGACGGAGCCCTGCACAACGACGAATACTGGACCCGACAATCCTATTGCAGGCACCGGAACAAGACGTCAAGATAGCACCATGCACTTTGAACGCCTGCGTAGTAGCTAAAGCGATACCCTAAACCCTAAACCGTAAAGCTACGTGCAGAAACACAGGCGGCTTTCACTCCTGCCCGAGCAGGAGTCCGTACAGAAGCTGGGGGCCAGTGAGCAGCAGGTACCAGTGAGCGCAAACAAGTCAACCAGGAGAAGATCAGCAAATCTGAAGTCCACATGCTGATAAAGCAGTACTAAGACTTTTCATCAGTTTGAGCATCATCTTACTGGACCTGCTTTCTGGCAAAGCTTGTCTGCCAAGACGTCAATGGAACCGGCGCTTGGAAGGGTATCATGTGTTCCCATCCTCAGGGTGGGATAGACTGATAGCTGGTATAGGAAGCCAACAAGCATCCTCGCCGACAGCTACGCTGCTGCATGCCCGACGCAAAACTTCAGAAACTCGTCATACTAAAATGATGGGCCCGAAGGTTCCACCACAAATCTCCTGACTGGCTAACGCACCCGACAGGCACAAAGAAAACATCGCCACCCCAGCGCCAACTCGAGCTACCGACAACCCGTCGGTAGCCTCAGGCTCTGAGGGACAAAGCATGGCTTTGGATAATGTAGGGGCCTTAACAATTAGAATAGGGTTTTTGGGGATTCCTTAATTATTGTAGTGATAGTAGTATATATATTTTTTTAGTTATAGTAGAATATATCCCCTAACCCTATTCTAAGTATAAGGGCCCCTATATTACTGGCCGGAGCCCTGGGCCAAGTGCTCGCAGGGCCGGGGCTGGGTCAAAGGCTCAGGCTTCAAACTCCACGATGTACTCCGGATACACATGTGCCGTCTTCAAGACGATGTACTCTCTTGGGCCTGATCGTTCTGGATGCGCAAGGACGCAATGCTTCCCCAGCTTTTGAGCTTCGCTCGTCGCCTCGGGGTGCGACTTCTCCTCGGTGTAGTGAATGTGGCCACAGACTGCTCGACAGAGTAAGACACAGTTCACGTTGCCGCTTGAAGTAGAGCTTGAGGTGCAGTAGCTGAGGCTCTTGCTCACGTCCTCTGCAAGGTACACCCCGTTGCCGAAACGACGACCATGCGCGCCGCTCTTGACCTGGAAACCTGTCTCAGCGATGGCCTCCGCTGCCTCGTGCGACGTGCCGTGCCACAAAAGCGTCTCGTTCAAACCCGGCGCCATATCCGCAGAGATGGCTTCGCCGCCGCGGAACTCTGCCAAGATCGGTGCAGTAAGCGCGTAGCTGGATTCCGGGTTGCCGTTCAGCTCATTTGGAGGTGTACACTTGATTTCACCCTTGGCCTTGAGACTCGCACCTAGGGATCTCTTCCAGTCAATGTAACGACACCAAAGGGCTGAGTCCTCGATGCGCCTTGCTCGGATCACCTTGGGTGCTGCTCGGTCGCAGCCACATGAACCATTGGCCAATCGCTGGATGAGCTCGCGGATCATTGGCTTCACCAACCAGTGCTCTCGGAAGCTCTCTCTGTACGGATTGCGGCCGACATTCCTCCAATACAGCGGCAGCTCCAGCAAGAACGGGACATCTTTTGGCGGCAGCTGAGGAGGCACGCCCTTGTGCAGGCGCTCGTAGAGGACCAAGTACTCTGGATATACCTGGTCGCGATCGTACACGACCATCTCTCGGTAAGTGTTCGCTGCTTTTGTGCGGTCGCCGATCGTACTGTCACGCTCGCCCTTCGTGTACTTGTCAATGGCAAATGGATCGCGATCCATGGTGTAGTGGAAGTTGCCCAGGCATACGCGGCATAAGAGCAAGCCCCTCACACCCTCGTAGTGGCCACGAGGCTCGGTCAAGGTGTACTCGTCGGCCTTGGTGCAGCTTTCAGAGAAGTACAAGCCCTTCCCGTACATCGTGCCCGCACCCGAACCGGCAAAATTGAGGCTGAAATCCGTTTGAGCAATCGCCAGGCCGGTTCGAACTTGCGTTCCGTGCCAAAGGTATACCTCGTTTATGCTGTCATCCACATCACACAAGACGTCGGTCAGTGCACTGGAGGCTTTCATGGCAGCACGTGTGAAAATCTCGGGGTTCGGAGGTTCACAAGACGAACGCGACGTTTTGATCTGGTCGCATCTATCGATGTAGCGAGTGAACATCGCAGAGTTTTCCACACGGATGACACGCTTGATCTGGTAGCCTGTAGGTAGGCCAGGTTCGCCACTAGGCTGCACACAGGGGCATCCACCCCTGGTCTTGTCGTGCTCGCCAGTTGGGCATAGACGATCTTGTGTCGGTATCTGCCGGTAGGTGTTGTTGACCAGCTCCTGGAATACTTCCATATGCACGTGCTGCACATACATAAGGTTGTCGAAGCCCAAGTTATCCTCGCTCTCCCGGCATCCGGTCCAGTACTTTGGAAGGCTCTTCATCGCCATCCCGTTCAGCGGCTCCACCAGCTCCCGACTGCCGGTGCGCAGCATCGCTTTGCCGATGGCCACAGCCGCCGGTCCACCTGCATCTTCCGGTTCTGTGTTCGCGCCAGCGATACAGCAGAAGACAAGGACGAAGAATCCGACGACGCTTCCCCCGATCATGAAGAGCAGGCTGTCGCCCGAGGAGGCCGAGGAGCAAACGAGACTCGCGGCGCTGTGGCCTTCTCCACCCCACGAGCCCGGCAAGTTATTGTAGTAAAGCTGACGAGTCCTCAGATTTACCAGGCAACCCTCGGGATACGAGGGATTGGGCGCCAGAGGCATGTAATAGTAACCCTGAGCCGCAAGAGCTCTTGCGACTTCATTTCGGCACTCGGATGCTGTGGGACTACTTGTGTTCGAGGGACACTTGCCAGCACCCGCTGTGTGCAGGATGAATTCCTCTGACGCTGCCGTCGGTGATAGAGCCAGGAGGGCAAATACAACGGCTGGCCTCCCCAGTGAACTGCGGCGCTGGCAGAGCGAGGGGGACGTTGATTCGCTTGGCATGAAACAGATCCAGCAGTTGGACTGCAGTCCACAAGCCTGAACTGGGCCTGAACCCTCTACGCAAAATCAAAAGCCTCAGATGGCAGCGATGCCGCGAGCAGCACTTCACCAAACGACATGAGATCAAGCTTGCTACATGCCGCCCAGGGCTTGGGGCTCAGGGTTTCTGTGGCTTTTTCCCGTCATCGGCTTGGCCACGCAGACTGGGGGAAGGCATGATCCTTGAGACTCACGTTCGGAGTTTCAGGGTCCTGGTTCTGGCTTGGGAACGAGACGCGTACGCGCCAGCCAGACGGCGACTAGCTTTTTGTGATACCTCTTGCCTTCACCACGTTGTCACTTGACATGCAGGTATCTTCCCAATAAACAGAGCTCGTGATAGCTATACTGGTCATATGGCAGCTCTAATCATACATGGCACCTAAACCCTAGTGAAGTCCCCGTTCTAATCATATATGACACTAAGCCGAAATTAGCCCCCTATTCGACACTGAACCTTACTTAAGCCCCCATGCTAATTCATAAATGCCACTAAACCCTAAACCCTTTTTACACCTGGACTACGCATATGAAAGGAACCGAGGCGCCGACTGTGCTGTGCCCTAAACCCTAAACCCTAAACCCAAAACAGCCCCTATCTTCGGCCCTGGGCTCTGCGCCTCAGGAATTGGCCGTTGAGCAACACTCGCACGGAGCTTCCATCTTCGGACGGCAGGGCCTGGATGTTTTGGTGGGCTCTACAAGGGGATTAGGGTTGAGGCGGTAGGGGGTTTAGGGGTTTAAGGTTTAGGGTTTCGACTCACGCACTCGCACGAAGCAGGCATAGCAAGGAGACGTCCCGAGCTTAGGGTTGTGGTTTAGAGCTTCGGCTCTCACACTCGGATAATGCAGGCGAGGCTTGTGGTCTCAAATCGGCAAGGTGAAACAGTCTAAAGGAAGCTGAGAGAAACACCGTGAGCAATAGTAAAACCCTGCTAAGAAGAGGAGTTCCCAGCCTCCCAAGCCCAACTTCCTACCCACACGAGAATGCTCTAGTTGAGGATGTTGGGCCAACTCCTATACATAGGGTTTAGGGCTTACGGTTTCGGGATGAAGGCTTCGGCGCTCACTCTCGGACATGCCAGGCGAGGGTCTTGCTGCTGAGTCGGTTGAGGGTGAAACTTCTGTTCGAGATTGGTTGGGTACTAAGGTTAAGGTTGCAGGGTTTAGGGCAGGAGCATAGGGTTCAAGGTTTGGGGAGATAGGGGTTTAGGCCTGCCAGGTAGAGGCTTGCTTAATTTGTTCCTCAATTGCTTCTTGGCTTTCTATTCTATTGGGTTTTGCAAGGCTTTCCTGTGTTTCGCTGCATCGTACTGGTGCGGTGCGGTTCTTTCATTGCTTGGTTAGGACTTGTGGATTCGTCCTCCCAAAGAGGCGGCCCTCTGTTGGCTTCCTTCATCAAAGGTCCCTACTAGAATACACGAGGCGATTGTGAGCATCGTTCTCGTTCGTCTTATTTCCCCGCATTCAGAAGGAACTTTGGATACAGAGTCTGAGCACCACAGCAATACGGACTGAAAAGCGGCAAAGCACCCAGTTGCGAGACCATGTCAGGCCTCCACAGTCACCTCGTTCCCCTTCGAGCAGCGCACGGAGCACATCTCTGGCCTCAGACATCGTGACTTCTTCATCCCCCAAAACCACAGCGCAGAAGACGGAGGTCCGGCTTACTCATAGTGGCCGCAATCATCGCAATAGGGTTTTCAGTGCATTACAGAATAGTTAGTTATAAGGGCACCACATGCGGACATTACTACAAGTTGTTCTGGCCAATAATATGGACCCATGAGAATGAACATGAAAATGAATCACCATAGCCCTGTACGCTACTCTACGCTCAGCGCCTTGAAAGTCTGATCCGACCCTTCCACCCCACAACTCTAGATCCCAAGTCCTAAACCCCACATCCTGACCCCTAAATTAAACCTTAATCCTAAACCTTACAGACGATAAAGCTCTCAATCCTAAACGACTTACTGTAAGTCCTAAACACCTACCTCGTAAGCCCTGAAAGCCCACCACTTTCCGAGGACGGCACGTGATACCCACACCCACCAGGACGATGTCGCAGCTTCCCTCACAGCTGCCAATGTTGATGAGCGACTCGTCCAAGGGGAAGTTGCAACCTGGGAGTTTAGTTCAGGGTGTAGGACACTACGTCCACCATCAGCATCATCACCTTCACCACCATCATCATCAAGATTCTCCAAACACGCAAGACAGCGCCAAAGATCCACACCCCTCCACCTTCCAGCTGAATGTCGTGTTATCTTGAGGGCCGGCGACCTCCCCTGATATCGGATACCCCTGCTAGCCTTTTGTGGCATCCGGCGTGCAACGTCACGCCAGGACATCCGTATCAGGATTAAACCTCCTTGCAGCCTAAACCCTAAAGCCGTTGTCCTGAATCCCAAACCCTACACCCTGAATCGAAACTAAGCCTTAACCCTCGGTTTAGGGTTTACGCTCTCACAACTCGGACATGCCAGGCGAGGGTCCATGGTCGCAGGTCGGGTAACACCGTGGGTTTAGGGTTTAGGGTTTATACCGGATTCTGGATCCGGAACCCATGGTTCCTGAGGCAGATACAGCCCTGCAGGGCGGGATCATCACACAGCTTCCTTGGGCCGCCCGGCAGACGAGGTGCGAAGTGGGAGGAAAGCAGAGGGACAACCAGATTGTGTAGCATTTACGCTCTCAGATCTCGGACAAGGCAGGCGAGGCTTCATAGGTTTGAGTCGGTGTAATTTTTAGGATTTAGGGTTTACACTCTCACATCTCGGACAAAGGGTTTCGGCGCTCACACTCGGACAATCCAGGCGAGGCTGTGGTTCGAGACAAAGGGTTTTGGGGATTAGGGATGAGCAGGCTAATGCTTGACGGTCGTAGTACTGTGGTTTTGCAATGCATGTACTACTGTGGCGGTAGTCGTCATGACGTGCGGTGCTGTTCCTTGATGCTTCCACTCGGACACATGTGGGCACGGCCCAATGTTTAAGAGATCGTTTTTGACTCCCACACAGGAAGCCCGAAGGCGAACTCGCGGGTCTCAGGGAACCCTAAGTTGCTTGAGGAAAGTACAGGCAATACAAAAGGCTCGTGGTTTGGACGTCTTCCGGGACGGGTTTAGGGTTTAGGGTTTTTTTCCCTCTCGCATTGCAGAGAACTATGCTCACGGCGAGGTTTGTTGGGTTGTACAGTGGATGCAGTGATTAAGCAACCAAAATTTCATCGGTTTAGGGTTTAGGGTTTAGGGTTTAGGGTTTAGGGTTTAGGGTTTAGGGTGATAAGCCTTGGGGCTCGGGTACAGTCATAGGGTTTAGGATAGGCATGCCGGGGTCGGAGACGAGGGCTCAGGGTGCCCCAGCCTCTTCGCAGGACAACTTGTGTAGTTCGGGCGTTGTGAATATTCAGCAGGCTTTGATAGGGACTGGATAGGCTTTTTCATCAACCTCCCTCAAAGAGCCCAAGAGCACAAGCAGCTGTGGCCAAGCGGCGTCAGGTAGGGGTATCGCAAAGTGAACTCATCATCCTTGTCACCGTCCTGCCACGGGGCCCAGCAGAGTTACGGTTTTACCTGACCCAGGTTGAGGGGTTCAACTGCTGATCAGTTTTGTTCAACTCGGGGCGGTTTTCGGGGGATCAGATTCGTGAACTTTCCAGGCTGATGAGCTTCTCCTTGGAAGCATGTTCGTGGAGCCGGTGATGATTTGCAGCCAGAGTCCTCTTGCTTGTAACTTGCTTAGTTCTATGCCTTTCTGCCAGAGAATTTAGTCTAGTCAGCAACCTCCCATTGGGCAGAAACACTCTGCACATAGCCCCGAATGCCCGAAAGAGATCTCAACTAGGCTGAAACCCTCAAGCCTGAAATTCCTGAAATAATTGATTCTGCTACGCAAACCTTGGCCAGACAGACTGAAAACTCTTAGCCCCCACACCGCAGGGCGCAAGTCCCACAAGCCCCTCAACCCAAGCCCCTACAACCCAAACCCAAACTGAAAAATCCCAAACTCCCGACATCCTAAGCTCTCGACATCTCTCGACCGGACCCCTGCACCCAAAACTCTGGATGCTCAGCCAACCCCCGAAACCGCGGTTTCCGTAAATTTTTGCAACCAAGTCGTGAAGAACCCGACAGAACCCGGAGACCCTCCGAGAACCCTTACAGAACCTTGATAGTACCCTTGGTGCCCTTATGATTATGGCCCCTCTGGCAGCAGTATGGTGCTCTCATGGTACTCTAAACTCTAAACAACCTTTGCCAAGCTCTGGAAAAGTCCCAAAGCGTCTCAGCCTCCTCCGACTGCACCGAGCACGACAGCGAGGCCAAAGAACCGGTCCTCAGAAAAACGGCTCTTGGATTTTGGGGTAGGGTTCTCGTAGTATTCTATAGGACTCTTGTCAGGTTCTGCAAGGTATTTATAAGGTAGATACATATCTTATCTGCTTGTACATAGTATTCTAATTTAGTGTATATGGTAGTGATAAGGTTTTGCAGAATTTTCCCATAATGCTCTATGCGGTTCTTATCAGCTTCTATTTTGATATACTTTTAATAACTTTTAATACATGGCTCTTGTTTGCTTCCATAACCTGTAGGAGTTCATAAGGAGTCTAACAGGGCTGTATAAGGAGTCTCTCAAGTTTCGCTAAGGTTTCTAGAACAGAGTAGAAGGACTCGGGGAGGGTCGCTCGCGCTACAAGATTCTCCAGTATCCCCTCCATAGTTTGAGGGTACCCTGCTTCGTCTTGAATATTCGTTTCTGCAGAAAGAAGCTACTCGGGCACCTGGTCTCTTGGTAGGAACCGTGGGAATGAATGTTGAATGGCTATGATCATAATTTTATCATGACAACAATCAAACCAAAAAAATATGCGACTGCTAAAAGAAGAATGGTAATTACTCGTCTCGAGAATGAGCCACAGCAGCAGAGTAGAAAGGATGTAGATGGAGCGTGGTGGCACACGTGTCCATACAACGAAATAGCTTATTTCCCTCCACAGCCCCCACCCTGACTGCCGTGGGTCCGCAGGAGCAGTTTCTTATTCAGAGCGTCGGGAAATGGTCGGAGGAGAGGGGGCCACTAAACCCAGCGCGACATTACTGACATTAAATATACACAGGAATGTAAATGGGTGTATATACATATATATATATATGTATATATATATATATATATGTGTGTGTGTGTATTTCTATATGTGTATATGATCTGTATATGTATACATGCATGTGTATGTATTGTTCTATTTGTCCCTACATACGCAGACATGTCTCTTCACGTGCTGCGGAGCCTTTTGTGCTTCTGTGCTCATGCACCTCTATCTGTTTGTGCGTGCGCACGCGTCTATAAGCTATATGTATATCCACAAACACACAAATATACAATAATAACAACAGTATGTATTTATATATATATATATACATGTGTGTGTGTGCGTGTATGTGTATATAATATATTAATGTATGTATGTGCGTACGTAGGTAGGTAGGTATGTACGTATGTATGTATGTATGTATGTATGTATGTACGTATGTATGTATGTTTCTAAGTTTAAGTAAATAACTCAATACATATACGCATATGTATATATATATATATACGGTATATATACACCAGTGTGCTAGCATGTCTGTATACACATACATCTATGAGTCTGTATGCATGTCTGCATATCATGTTCGTATATATGTATATACGCATGCATAATATTACGAAAAAACTCTTAGACACCAAATCAATCTTTGACTTTTAACCCTAAACCAGAATACCGGAGGCGCCCCAGTGTGGGGCCAGCTGAGCTGAACCGCAGGGAGGAGGAGGCGATTTCTGATGCTTTTTGGGTTTGTGGTTTAGGGTTTAACGGTTGGTTTAAGGTTTGGAGCTTTGGGTTTAGGGTTCAGGCCTTACGGGTTTGGGGTTTAGGATTCAACCTTTAGGGTGTAGGGTTTAGGATTTAACGTTTGGGGTTTAGGGTTTCAGGGTTCCGGGTTTGGGACTTCCTCCTGCTTTAGGTGTTTGTTTAGGGTTTAGGGTTTAGGGTTTAGGGTTTTCCTTTTCGGGGGCTTTGCTACAGGATTTGTAGGCATGTTAGCCTGAAGGTTTGGCAACTTGGTGTTAAGCTTTGCCTTAAGCTTTAAACTCTTAACCCCACACTGAAAAACCAACCCCTAACCCTCAACCCTGAACCCCTAAAACCCTTCACCCCAATTAACGCATTTAATGTAGGGACCTGAAAAATTACCTATGCTATGTTGGGGGGTTCCTGATTATATTTATAGTACGTAGAATGGGCCCCAAAACCCTATTCTAATTATTAAGGCCCCTACCCTAAACCCTAAAGCCCTAAACCCTAAACCCCTAAAGCCCCTAAACCCTAAGACCGGGTATCCAGGCTTAGAGGATTTCAGAATTCCAGGCGGTAAACCCTAAACCCTAAACCCTAAACCCTAAACCCTTTTTTGATTCTTTGGTGACCCTGAGGCTCCGAGGCGCTTCGGGAGGAAAGGAGTCCGTGGATTGGGGGTTTCGGCCGTCGGGTTTAGGCTTGAAGGATTTCAGGATTTAGGCTTTCAGGATTTCAGGATTTAGGCTTGAAGGATTTCAGGATTTAGGCTTTCGTGATTTTAGGGCCTAGGCTTTAAGGATTTCAGGATTTAGGCTTTAATGATTTTAGGGCCTAGGCTTTAAGGACTTTAGGGTTTAGGGTTTCGGTTCTGAGAAGCTTTAAGAACTGTTGAGCCCCTAAGCCCTAAGCCGCAATGGGTCATCGCAGCAAGCCCTAAACCCTAAACCCTAACCCCTAAATCCTAAACCCTAAACCCTAAAACCTAAACCCTAAACCCTAAACCCTAAACCCCTGAACCCATTTGCAGGTGCACTCCTCGGGAGGCTGGGGAGT
>CAJNDV010010291.1:61767-75935 GCA_905221635.1 Symbiodinium sp. CCMP2456
GAAGAAGGGCCGTAAATCTTCAACTTAGGAGTAGTAGTAGCAGTAGTAGTAGTAGTAGTAGCAGCAGTAGTAGTAGTAGTAGTAGTAGTAGTAATAGTAGTAGTAGCAGCAGCAGAGCAGTAGTAGTAGTAGTAGTAGTAGTAGTAGTAGTAGTAGTAGTACACACGAAACGCACATTTCTAGCACTCGTGAAGTGTGTGGGAACAAAGTTCGCCCCTTAGCCGACCTCGTGTCTTTATCTCCGGAACAAGACTGCTTTGTGCAAAAGCACAAGACATCGCAAATACCGCTGTTTGCTGCTATTCGGACAACATCGGAAAGCACAACATGATGTAAATAACGTCGTTCGGAGGACAGCAGCCATCCTCGGAAAAAGCACAAAAACGCACAACTTGGCTCTCACACAAGTAGTTGGGGCAAGAATTTCGAGTAATGTAAATACCACATGTTTTTGTTGCGATTGTTACGGTGCGCAAAGGCGCCCGTGGCGCGCGGTGCGTAGTACTAGTAGTAATGGTAGTAGCAGTAGTTGTTGTTGTTGTTGCAGGAGTGACAGCAGCGGCAATAGCAGCAGCAGTCGTTTTCGTACGCGCAGTAGTCCCAGCAAAAGACGTACGGATTGCGCGTAGTATCACCCATGCAAGCACGAGTCGTAGTAGCGTTGCTGCTGTTGAGCAGGGAAGGAAGACGCGCAGCACACCCTAAATCCTAACCCCTTTTGCAGCAGGCTTCTCTCGCCCGGAACTGCCGAACCCTAAGCCCTAAACCCTAAACCCTAACCCCTTTCAACGGCCTTGTCAGATCTCGACCGGACTGATAGCCCACAGCAGTGACTTCAGATCATGCTCTGCACCACCCCTACACCCTTACACCCTAAAACCCTAAACCCTAGAGCAGCAAGGGGCCCGACTTTGGCAGGAGCTGATGGGAGCTTCCTGGATGGTGACACGTCGCTCCCTGCCTGCCACGAGGCTGGAGCTTCTGGCTCTTTGGGAAGCTGGGTTCAAAAACAAACGAGACGATATAACTAAATGATGAAAAGATATTTTTTATATGTTTTTGATATATTAGGGTCCTCGAAACGGGAGCGGTCAATCTGGCGCACACTTCGATGTGATGGGTATCTAGGCTGTGCTCTAGAATGCCTCCGTTCATTGCATGTGGTTGTATGGTTTTGTATGTTTATGGCAGACTTGGGGTGGCAGAGCTTGGTCTCATCTGTGCATGACAGTGCCCAGTCGAAATTTCGCCTAGCCGGCGATCGGCTAGCGGCTATCGTTCGGGGCGGTTTTGCAAGTATTGGCGAGCTCACTCGTTCTGCACATAGCTAGTGGTTGCCTTTACAGCTATAGGTGCATAAACACACTTGGTTCTTCAGCTGGCTGTGTTTAAACGGCTGATCACGATCCACTTGCCCAGTTGATTTGCTAGTTACTGTAATTGGTCTACTGGGCTGTTAACAGTTATGTAGTTTATGAGGTCGTTTGCTGGTTCCTTAGCTAGCTGCCTAGCTGTCCGGGTTGATTGGTGTCTATCGACTTATGGGTTTGAGGCTTCATGATCTGTCGAACAATTACGGTGTATTCAACTATCTACGCAAGCTAGTCACCAGCAGCTGGTCACAAGAAACCAAGAGAGCTGCTGCGAATTCACAAACCGGCGGGACATTTTAAGCATCGCCCGCTTTTCGAGCGCTCATCTCGGCTACTCCATCGCTTTTTGCGTGAAGCGGCTATGCCTGTTTTCATCGTCATGTGTGTGCACATTTGGGCAGACACCTATCCAGAGTGCCGGTTGCTAACACCAGAAATGCAGCTGGTGACTTGTCATATGGGCCATAGATCTGTCACATGCTCGCTACCATCGTTACTTAGATGGAGCACCTTCCTACACCAGCCCTCTGACACACTACCGGTGGCTCCCTTCACGCCAGTGCGTGTCTTACGCACGACGAGGACCACCTTGTCAAACTGCTGTCATGGAGTGTGCCAGCACCCTGCGACTACTGCGGGTTCGCTGCTTGGCTTTCATGATAGGGAAGAAGTCTTTGTCCATCATTTTCCTCATTAGGAGCAGAAAGTCAGGGAAGTCGCATAGCTTCGTGACTTCGCCGCAGGTCTCCCGCCACATGCCCGAGATCTCATGGCTGTTCTTGTCCCCCATAGGGCACACAGGGCTCACAAGCTCTTTGAAGTCGGACAGTGACATCCGAGGCTGCCCCTTCGTCCGCGCCAGGAAGATTGTTCGAAATTCGCTTACTTCATTGGTGTTGAAATAAGTATCCTCAATAACCCTCCTCTCCTTCTGGAGCTGAGTGAGGTGGCCCAGATCTTCCACAGTTCTCATGAGTTGCAGAAACTCGTCGAAGTTCAGCCTACCATTCCTATCTTTATCTGCTCCTTCCACAATTTGCACCAAGAGCGGGCGCTGATCTGGATCGAAAGCCATATCTGGGAAGACGTCTACAATGAGAGCCACAAGCTCCTTCTGGCTGATTTCTCCGCTTCCGTCCCAGTCATAGCACCGGAACTGGCGACTGAGAGCTTCCATCTGCTCGGCACTGTAACCCCCAGACTTGATCAACTGCTGCTGCTGCAGATCATCGAACTTTTGTACTATCCTGAGGAAGCCGGCATGGCCCACGTAGCCATTCACGGACTCTTCGGCGACGCCGAGTGGGATCGAATCGGCATCCCTTAGGCAGCCGAGCCCCACCAAGGCTTTCATGACCTCGCGCTCGGAGATCACCCCCGTGTCATAAGGGTCAATCTTCGAGAACATAGCCTGGATCTCCTTGGATCGTCGCTCTTTGACGAAGCGCACCAACTTCAAGAGCTCTCCAAGGTTCAAAGCTCCAGATCGATCCACGTCCACCTGCGCGGTGAGCTGCTTCTGGTCCTCCAGTGCCAAGGAGTAGCCGATGACACGGAGGACCTGTGGCATTTGGTCGGTGGCAATCTCTCTTGCTTCGTCCTCGTCCTCGTCATCTCCGCTGGCCTTTCCGCGGAAGGCCTCACGCACACGCGCGATCTCCGCGGAGGACAGGCCTTCGCGTGCCCGGAAGACGACGAGAAACTTCCAGAGCGTGCCCAGGTCGATTTGGGTGTCGGCAGCTGGATCCAGGCCAATCTCGCGAAGCACTTCATTCACTACAGCCTGCTCGGCGAAGTAGCCGCTCTTCTGCAGGAGCTTCGACAGCTGTGAGGGAGGGATGGATTCCTCGTTCCCTTCACTAATCTCCTGCAGGTTTCCTTTCCAGTCTGCAAGCTCGCTGACCCGAAAAAGCCGCATGCACATGAGGAACTCCTGGAAATCGATGTACCCAGAACCATCCAGGTCGATTTCCTCCCCCACCTCCCGACACTCCTCCTCTGTAATGGGAATGCCTACAAACATGAGGACCTGTTGCAGCTCCTTCACGTCGATTTCATCATTCGAGTAGGTGTCGAACTTCTGGAACACGGCCTCGAAGCCAACCACTTCGCTCCGAGAAAAGCCCTCGCGCTGCGCCAGGAGAGTCATCACCTTGTAGAACTCGTCGAAGTCCAACTGTCCAGACCCGTCCTCATCCATTTCTGCAATGCACTCCTCGAGAGCATGTCTCATGGGCTCCGTGCCGATGCCCCGCAGAAACTCGGCGAATTCGTCGATGTCCATCTGACCTGACCCATCAGCATCGCAGCTGATGAATTTCTCCTGGAAGTGGACACGCTGCTTTTCGTCGTAATAGTCAACGATTTGCATGAACTCCTCCCGGCTCACATTGTTGAACATCGTGACCTTCTCGAAGGCCTCCTCCACCCACTCCTTGTTTGGGCCGACGAAGCCAATCCGCTGCAGCGCCATGCAAACATCGTCGTGATGGATGACGTTATCATGCTCAAAGCGGTTCCACACCGACTGGAGCCGCGCCATATCTACGCCGCACTTCAGGGCCAGAGGCTCCTCCTCCGCCTCCTCATCTGAGGCCGAGCTCGGAGGGGTTTGTGCCGAAATCTGGGAATCCTTCAGATCGCTGGGTTTTGTGGACCTCGAACAAGCCGGGGCTTCATACTGAGGCGACTGCGGGGGCTCGGCAGTCTGGGCCTTCAGCAACTTGGGCACTCCAGCGCCGTCGGTCAAACTCCGCCGCTTCGTGGCTGTGGAAAGGGCGATGAGTTCGCGAAGCTCCTTGTCCACCTCCTCATCTGGCGGTGTGGCGCAGCTATTTTCTGGAGAGTCCAGGTGAAGGCCCGGTGATATCTCGGGCAACCTTGGTTCGATTCGCCACAAGGGGATCGACTCCTTCAGCGCCCCTCGGCGCCCCACCTTCAAGCCACTCATGGACAAGCGTCGCGGCCGCACCTTTCGGCGGCTGGACGGTGAGCCCGTCGCGGAGGCTGGCCGGATCTCTTCCGGCTGGGTGGTGGTAGGCTTTCGTCTGCGAGGCCCACTGCGAGGCCGGCTTGGGGGGGCAGGCGCCGGCGGCGGCGTGACGCCGGGCGTGGGAGCATCCTTCAGTGGAGGCAGAACAGGAGGACCAGCAAGCTCCTGCAACAGCCGGGAGCTCGGCCGGCTAGGGATGTCTTCCTCCGGCCTCAATTCTGGGCTGGGTGTGCTCCAAGAACTGGACTTGTTGTCCTGTGGTGTACCGGCACGAACGGGGTGAAAAAGGGCGCTTGCCAGCTCTTCCTCGACGAGACTCAGCCGCGCACGATCCAGGTTCTGCCTGTGCATGGCATCGCAGCACGGTGGACAAAGCTTGCCCCCTTGGAAGGGCCCAACGCCGCCCACCGAAGCATGCACAAGAAGAGGATCGCAATCCTTTGACAGCTCCGCCACATTCTGGAACCGTCTCACTGCGGCATCATTGCTTGCGATGTGCATGAAGTAATCGGGCCAGCTTTCGCCGTTTACCGAGGTGAAAGGCCAACTAGCTCCACGGGTGCCTGGTCCTGCAATGCACGTCGGACCTGCCCGCGGAGCCACCGAGTGGCGCCAGGCGACCAGGGCAAGGATGGCCTCTACAGTGGCCATGCGCAGGCTGTAGAACTGCTCGGACAGCTCG
This sequence comes from Symbiodinium sp. CCMP2456, assembly GCA_905221635.1. Classification (NCBI taxonomy): domain Eukaryota; class Dinophyceae; order Suessiales; family Symbiodiniaceae; genus Symbiodinium; species Symbiodinium sp. CCMP2456. The sequence continues at coordinate 66,815 of CAJNDV010010291.1, forward strand.
CACCTGGCCAGAGATCCGGGGACGCTGAACTCGGCGTCGGCAAAGGCACCTCGCAACACGCCCAAGCGAAGAAGAATCTCCTCACGATTTGCGATGGCACGCATCGCCCGCTGCACAGGTGCTATACCCTTTGCTAGTGCCCCGACCTCCCTGTGAAGCACATCTAAGCTGTAGTCATCAGAACCGAATCGCTGGAGGTAGAGCTGCCTGTGGAGCTCTGGGATGTTGTAATGATCCCAGAGACGCTGAATGTGCTCCGTCAAGTGCGAGCGGCTGATGTCTCGCAGGGGCCGCTTCAGAGGCTCTGCCTTACGCGGCACTTTGCCGGTCAAGCCCCTGGCCATCCTGCAAGAGACGAAATGAACCCTGAAGGGGTTTAAGGTACATATACCATATATGGGGGTTCATAGTATGAGAGTACCTATTTAAAGTACATATACCATATAGGGGTTCATAGAAATGAGGGAACCTAAACCCTAATAGAAACCCTCAACCCTACACCCTAAACCCTCAACCCTACACCCTAAACCCTAAACCCGAAACCTAGACCTAAACTCTAAACCCTACACCCTAAACCTCTTTCGTCCCCGAGGATCCTCTGAAGTCCGGCTCCACAATCTCTGGCTGCTCACGCTCCGCCATGGCAGCCCACATATTGAAATCTTGAGAGCTTTTAGGGAAGCGCCGGTTCGGAATGTAGGCCATGAGTGTGATGGGCAGGGGGCTTTGTAAGTCAAGTATCATACAAAATATGTGACTTCCCGCATCTTACGTAATCTAGATATATGTTAATCTAAAGGGCCACTACATACTTACCAAGTTCCTCCCCTAAACCCTAAACCCTAAACCCCTAAACCCTAAACCCCTAAACCCTAAACCCTAAACCCTAAACCCTCAAACCTAACCCCCAAACCCTAAACGCTAAACCCTAAGCCCCCGGGCCCTCGAAGGGTTCCTTCGGAGACCTCTGGGCGCGAGGCCTTCCTTCGGAGCTGCTTCTGGAAGCTGCTCATACCTCAGAGAAGTTTGGGGAGGCGGTTTCGGTTTAGGGTTTAGAGCTTAGGGTTTAGAGTTTAGGGTTTAGAGTTTAGGGTTTAGGGCTTAGGATTTAGGGTTTAGGGTTTGGGGATCCGGTTTCTCAGGTTTAGGGCGCTTTTGTGTGGGTTTTGGTTTAGGGTCTCACAACTCGGACATGCCAGGCGAGGTTCCATAGTTGCAGGTCGGGCGACACTGTTTGCAGGTTCGCTTGACCGTTTTTGGGTGAGGGTCTAAGGTTTGGGGTTCTGGGCCTTGGATCGTTTTTTGATGCAGTTAGACGCTGTTGGTTGCAGTGAGCTTGCAAAGATTTTTTGGGGCGAACACGGGCCGGGTAGGCGGTTTCTAAGCCCTCAGCCCTAAACCCTAAACTGTAAGGGCTTAAGTACGTCTACCCAGTAGCTCCTTCTTGGGCTTAGGGTTTAGGGTTGGAGTTTAGGGTTTAGGGTTTGGAGCTTAGGGTTTAGTTTAGGGTGTAATTAGGGTTTAAGGTAGGGTTTCTCCGCTGTACTCGCACAAGGCAGACCTCAGGACGATGGGTCGATGCTCTGCAAACTGTAAGCGGCCAATGCTGAAAAGCCATGAAAAATGGAACCCGTATAGAACCCCTACAGAATATAACCCCCCCCCTTTTTTGAAGCCTGCAGCACCCCGAAAGTTCCAAGAGCCCCTAAGCCCAGTTTTGAAAGCACCATTTTCAAACCTCGCCTCAAACCCCAAAACTGACCCCAACCAACCGAAACTCTGAAACCCCCGATGAAAACCTAAACCCCTAGACCCCTAGACCCCTAGACCCCTAAACCCCTAAACCCTAAGCCCTAAAACCCTAAAACCCTAAGCCTTTGAACCCGTCCAGACAGGCCGGGGCCCGGGCTTAAAGTTGAAGAACGCGTGGCTCCGGGAGGATCGCGAGTTCCTTGGGGTTTCGGGTTTAGGGTTTAGGGCTCAAGGGGTTTAGGGTGCTTAGGGGTTAAGGGGTTAGGGTTTAGGGGTATTTTGAAAGCCTTTTTCCATAGCCCTGAGGGTTTAGGGTTTAGGGTTCAGGGTTTAGGGTTTAGGTTTAAGTCGCAGTGTTGGGGGTTTCGGGTTTCGACTCTCACTCTCGCACGAGGCAGGCAAGGCTCCTCAGTTTGGAGGGTTTAGGGTCCAGGGTTTAAAGTTTAAAGTTTAGGGGTTTGGGTTTAGGGGTTAGGGTTTAGGGTTTAGGGCTTAGGGTTAGGAGTTTTGGGTTTAGGGTTCAGGGTTTAGGGCTTTACGGGTTACGGCTTCAGGGTTTGAGGTTTTGGGGTTCTGTGGGAGCCTCTGATGTTCGGGACTCGAGGGTTTCTGCTTTTTCGGGGCTTCTGGGGATCGCTGTAGAGTCGGGACAGTTCTTTGGCCTGCATCACAAGCCCAGGCACGGCAGGTCTGTATGCCGTATCACAAATGCAGGGTTCCGACATGCACACCCGCACAGGCAGGCACGAATCCATAGATAAGTCTCATGACGCTACTGTTGAAGGTTCTATCCGATATAAGAGTTCAACACGAAATCGATGAGGATTCGGGGGTTTGGGATGTCAGGGGTTTCATGGTGTGGGGCTTCAGGTTTTCATTTTAGCACTTCCGGCTGTCGTGGGGCTTACACTCTCTACTCGGGCATGAGCGGTCTTTCTTTGTCCCTCCCTCCCTCCCCTGCCCCCCCCCACCCACTCCCCTAAACCCTAAACCCTAAATCCCTAAACCCCTAAACCCCTAAACCCCTAAACCCCTAAACCCCTAAACCCTAAACCCCTACACCCCTAAACCCCTACCCTAAAGCCCTCCATTTCCCCGTAAGGTCGGGGCATGGTCGTGGCCTTGCACAAGAGCGAGCACAGACGCGCGCAGATTGGGAACGGTAGAGCTGAGGTCAGAAAGGCCTATTTAGGGGTCTTGTGGTCGGGATTTAGGGTCTAGGGGCTTTTTGCCTCCTACTTAGCAAGGACGAGCCCACACTGCAGGGTATGATCTAGGGGCTAGGGGTTAGGGTTTAGAAGTTCTTATGGTTTCGGATTTAGAGTTGAGGGGCATAGTTTGAGAAGTGTGGCACCCAGCTACAGAGACCTGCTCCCAGCCCGGGTACACAATTGAAGCTTCCGGTTGTGCTTACAGACTGCTATGCCGGACATCTGAACTACAAACTCGATGAAAGACATACAATACGGTACAATACAGTATGCCAGTCTACTCTACTCCAAAACCTATACCAAACTATGCTAGACTACTAAAAGACGAGCGAAAACTATGCTAAACTAGACAATGGCATACTCCTACAATCATGAACCCAAAAAACTCTCTCCCCCGCAGATATGAAACAGAGGGAAATTCGGGCTCGATCTCTTTCATCCCAAGGCCCACTTCTTTTTTGCCTCCCACCTAGCTAGGGTTTAGGGTTCTAGGGTCTAGGGTTCAAACTCTCGCGACTCGAACGAGGCGAGGCTCGGGTTCCGACACACACACACACGCACAAGGGTTCTTGTGCTCACGGGCTTCTTGATGTTCGCTGTCGGGCAAAGCCCGGCAAGGCAAAAGGTTTAAACCCTAAACCCTAAACCCTGGGGCTCAGGGTTTTGCAGTGTCACATCATTCTGACTGCTCTGCTTAGTGGTCTTAGCTGTTAAATGACTGAGATGGTGCCACATCGCTGACGGCACCATGCCTCCAAACTTATGCAAACATGTCGAAGTGTGAGAAAGTTTGGGGACCTGAATTCTGGACCTTGATTGCCACTGATTAACAATAAAATCCTAGCTGTGAAGGACCCCAAGACAAGGTACCCTCTAACTTTCTGAAACTCCCATGTCGAAAATGGGCATCCGGACTGCGACGGTGCGCATCTGGTTGCCAAAGTTCAAGAGCTCCATCACTTCCTCCGCCGAGCTGACCACGGACCTGGAGACGTTATTGGGGCCTCGTGTTGACAGAAAGGATTCAGCTACCAAGTGCACCCCGATCGGACAGAGGCCCCAACAACTTCACACTGCATGTGAGCTACATCGACTTCTCCGCCGCATCTCAAGTCAGAACCTAAAGTAACATGAACACCATGCCAGTATGCTTCAAGCAGCCGAGAAGATATCCTGTAGTCAGCTTTCGGTAACAGAGCCTAACGCATCACTTCCCTTCCCTTCGACTTTCTGTTTTCCCGGTCTCGTTTCGGGAGATTTCATCCCCGCGATTCTGTACATAGCGAGGTGCCGCAACAGCTCAGGGAGTTTAGGGTTTAGGGTTTAGGGTGATTACTTGACATGACATAGTATAGTCCCACTAATTAATTAGCATTCTATGACAGTAGACTGACAAGGATCGCATGCACATTCAGCGCTGTGTCATGCGACATGCTATACTACTCTATGCTGTGCTATGCTCTGCTATATTGGAATAATCCTGTAAACTGCACTAGACTACATGCCTAAACGAAAAATGACATGATGTAGTATAACATAGCCGAACAGAACGGGACAGAACATAATAGTTCAGTGCAGCGGAACGGAATGCATGTAGTGTACCACAAAAGTAGACTTGAGAGTTCTGACATAGCCCAACACAACATGTTCTGATGTGATATAATTACTGCAGCTGGGATCGCATGCTTATGCATTGATCAGAGAGCTGAGCTTCGCCACGACTACATTATTTTAGCTCCAACCCGTCTCCTGAGCTCAGGACAACGTGAGCCCCTCAATACGAGCTCCATGCTTCGGGTGGCCTGGTGTGACAAAAGCGGCCGGTCGAAGCGCAGCGCAATACACGCGAGGAAAGTAATGGAAAGTGTGAGCATCGCGAAGGTGGCTACAGTTTAATTAGTCTAGAGCACCACGTGGCTTGTAGGAGCACGGCACTTGTCCACAAACCGTCTGGAGATGGTGGGGCGTTGAGCGTCGCGTGTAGGGCGCTTTTTGAACGAAGTCTCTCTGAAGGGGTCCTGAACCCTAGACCCTTCAAGGCTCCTTTTCACAAGAATGACGAGGACTCCACGATTGAACCCTTTTTGCCACTGGATTGCAACGTCACGCCAAGTGCTTCAGATACGCGAATGTCCCCTGAGTGCTTTGTAGCAGCAGCCTCCGAATTCATGCTGTCACGATTGAACCCTAACACCCTAACAGGGACGTCAAAGCTGCATATCAGATGCCATCCAGTATCATCTCATAGTGGTCCAATGCTAGTAGTGCAGCATAACGTTGAGGTTCTCGGATATGATATAGTGCAATATGGTATAACATGACAAAATACAGTATACCGTAACATAACATAATATGGTATAGTATAATCTAACATGATATCATAAACAAGTGCTTCGGTCGCAAACCCGATCATGCCCCGAGGGCTCTGAGGGCCCAACAGTGCACCTTCTTCGGCTTCTGTGAGGTGCCCTGAGAGCATCCACGAGCTTGACTTGGGGTTTAGGGTCTAGGTAGAGTTTTTGGCACTCACACTCGGACAAGCCTGGCAAGGTCTGCAGCGACACTGGTTCGACGAACATTAATTGAAGATTTAGGGTTTGAGTTTAGGAGACGGTGGGGCTCGCTGGCACCCGCATCGCAAGCCGCAGCACCCAAGTCGACTGTGAGAAAGAAGCATTGCAAGAAACGTTCGGGACTGGATCTCCCAATGTAATGTAGGGGCCTTCATGATTAGAATAGGGTTAAGGGGTACGTTTAGTTTTATAATAACGGAGTCATATTGGCAATGATTGAGGGTGTTTTAGTATGTGCCACCACAGTCCTCAATGCAGGATCCGCTTCAATAGGTCCAAGTCTTACACGGTTACTTCTGCAATTCAAAAGACAAAGTTTTGGAGTTTCGGTGCGCTTCTCGATTTTGGGGGTTTGGCAGCGGGCTTATGGGCCGGATGTGTGTTGAAGGGCCTCCAAGGCCTCATAGGGCCGGGTTCACGGGTTCAGGGCAGACTCATGCATTGAGGATTTTTCGGTTTGAGGACCTTTGGGTCAGGTTCAAGGTTGTGAGCAGCTGTTTCGGGGATGCTCTGTTGCGTAGATGCCTTCCGTGCTTCATGGGAGACCGCACCGTTGCGGCTACAGGTATGCCGAGAATGAAGAAGGGTATTCGGAATAGAAGTAGGAACGAACCCGCACAAGGACTCACGAAAAGAATCTTAGTGCTGGACGCCAGGCTGCAGTAGGTCCCTGATCTGTTCGTTGTATACCTGGCACATCAATCAGACAAGCCGAATCGAGACAAAAGACATGCTTGTTCAAGCAAGGCTTTGTGCCTGCCCCTTGCTTTCCTGTGTTCCTCCCTCAAACGAAGCTTTGCGAATCCCCAAATTGCTAACCCAACCTCTCCCCCCGAAACCTTCCTGAACCAGGTGACCGGCTGGAGGCAAGATGCGAAACAATAGAGCCGAAGGCCCTGAATTTATAGAAACCTGATAAAACCCCCAAAAAACCCTTACAGAACCCTTATAGAACCCTCATAGGACCCTCAAAGAACCACCCTCATAGAACCTTTCCCCCGGACCTCAAAGAACTCGCAGGTGCACCGCCATGTATCGGGTCGAGGCCTCTTGCAGCCGGGGACCAGGCCACTGTGGCTTTTTAGGGTTTAGGGTTTTGGGTTTTGGGTTTAGGGTTTAGGGTTTTGGGTTTAGGGTCGGTCTCTCTATCTATCTACCTATCTGTCTATCTATCTCTCCGTCTATCTATCTATCTATCTACCCTATTGCTTTCCTACCTTTCCATCCATCCAGCCATCCGTCCGTCCTTTTTAGACATCACACACCATTTTCACATAGACATGAACGGACATAGATACATAAATACGTTTGCCTCTGCATTCATGTATTCATACGTAAATGTTGCATAGCCATATGTATTTGCGTGTGTATGTGTATCTGTGTGTGTAACTCCAAACAGACAGGCAGACAGACGGACGGACGGACGGACGGACGCACGGACGGACGGACGGACAGACAGACAGACAGACAGACAGGTTGGTAGGCAAGGTAGGTGGGGCAGGTAGGGTAGATAGATATGCACATACATACATATCACATCTACACAAGACCCTGAATTCACCTTCAAAATCAGCACAAAAGCGCTTGTAGGGCATCCTAAAACCGTTAAGTGACTCCAGAAAGAACCCGTACAAAGCTCCACCGGCCACCTCAACGTGCACGGGGCCCGCACGCATCCTCGTGCTCTGAGAAGAGCTCCCAAAGGAAGCGCGGCAAAAGCCTGAGATGCTTGAAACACCTTCTCAAGGGGCCTGAAGGAGGGACCCTTAGAGGGACCTTTGGGGCTGTATCAGGGTTTTATGAGATCCCTCCTACTGTCCCGTAACCTTCTTCCGTCCGCCTCTGTGGGCTTGCCGTGTAGGATGTACGGCCAGGGTTCAGGGTTTAGGGTTTAGGGTTTAAGGGGGTTTAGGGTTTCTCGCTCGTTGCACTCCGCAGCCGTAGGCTCGGGTTTAGGGTTTCGGCTCTCCCACTCGGAGAATGCAGGCGAGGCTTGTAGTCAGTGGTCGGAGAGCTAGGGTCTGGGGCTGGGGTTTCGCGGCTGCTTTGCCTCCTGCATTGCTTGGTCTGGCCCGTTCGCCCGCAGGAAAGCTGTAGTGTTGGAAGACTTGCTGCTGGCTCGAAGGAGCAACACGGAACTTTGGAGCTTTGGGTTTGGGCGACGCCCCCAAACCCAAACCATAAACGCTAAACCCTAAACATACCCTCAACCCCAAACCCGAAACCCAAAACCCTAAACCCGAAACCGCAAACCCTTAACTCTAAACAACCCTAAACCCCAAACCCTTTTTTGCATCAGGCCTGAACCCTAAACTCCAAACCCCAAACCCCGAAACTGTTACCGACACCCCGGATCTGGTATCAGGGGCTTGCGACTGAGTCGGAGTTTGGCTCCCAAGGTTGATAGCCGCTGGTTCTCATCTCAAGTATTGCTACAAACTAGGGTTTGGGGTTTGGGGTTTAGGCTGGTTCTCATTTCAAGTGCTGCTACAAAAAACTAGGCGAGGACTACAAGAAAAGAGGGTTTACGATTACTACGTATCCCGATCCTTACAACATGAGCCTTCACATTATGAAGACTTCTTTGCTTGTTGGAGTAGGTTTTGCGTTGTTGCACATCCTTGTGTTGGATCTTGCTAGGGGGTCTTCCTGAACCCTAAAACTTAAACCAGGATTTCGAAGCCTTTTCCGGAGCCCTTTGCTTGGCGGTTTTCTGGCACAGCATTCGAGCTTCGCTGCGGTCTTGGCTAGAGCCGTCTATAGCATGAAACTCCGTTGTTGCTATCATGACTATTCGTAACATGATTCATGTTGTTATCTTGATTATCTTGATTACGAAATTCATGCTTAACCTCGTATCATTACGACTACTAGCGGTATTAAGATCATTCTTGTTAAGCCTACTATAGTTCGCAAGCACTGCCTTGTTTGTTGGCCCTTGCTACGCTGGACTCTCGTAACGTGTGAGGTTGTTCGGGCGCAGGGAAGAGTCGCTGTAAACCCTTTTGAAACCGGACGTGATGACTGCCGGCATTGCCTGCTCTGCAGTTCTTCAGCTGTAAACCCTACACCCTAGACCCAATTCTGTTCGACACTGGCCTTGCTCTCCTGTGGGGGCCCTGAAAACCAAAGCCGAAGTCGACGCAGATCCTAAGGACATCGCCCCGCTGCCGCCCCGCGGTTGGAGCCGGCCGCATCCCCAAGCATGGTGTAAGTCCTCGGCCGCGCGCGTCTCGGTGTCGGGACTCTGAGGGTATATATCTATACATCTACAGGTACATCTAAATCTGTATCTACATCTATCTACCTACGTATGTATATATTTATATTTATATATGTTTTATCGCTAGATTCTGCCATTCTATCTATCTATCTACCTATCTATCTATGTGCGTGTATGTATATGTATATGTATATGTATATGTATATGTTGTTTTGTCTATGTCTGTGTCTATGCATGTGTACATACAATACATACATACATACATACATACATACATACATACATACGTACGTACATACATACATACATACATACATACATACATACATACATATATGTGTATGTATGTATGTATGTATGTA
>CAJNDV010010302.1:0-18472 GCA_905221635.1 Symbiodinium sp. CCMP2456
CCCCCCCCCCCCCCCCCCTCCCTCCCCCCCCCCCCTTAAGACCCCCTTAAGGGGGTGACCCTTAAGCCCCCCCTTGAAGCCCCCCTTAAGCCCCCCTTGAAGCCCCCCTTAAGCCCCCCTTCGCCCGAAGGTCTGGGGCCCAGCCCCACATGACGAGCGCTGATCAAGCTTCGAACCCACTTTTGACTTGGCAGTCATGTTTACCAGGATGCGCTCTTGCTGAATGGCATTGCGTCTCTGGGCAAAATCTCCAAGGCGTGCAGTGCTCAGACGTGTGTTACAAGTAAAGTGCGGATGCTCATCCAAAGATTCTTTTTTTGTGTGATCCACGACATGAAGTTGCACAACTCGTTTCCAACACCTTAAAAACCTTCGAAAAACTTAGTTGCCTTCCATCCACATTCGTCGAACTGCCAAGAAGCTGGAAGAAGACTGAGGCTCCAAACAAGTACATTCTAGACCGAAGTGGCCCAGATGAAAGCATAAACCGAACGGGCTGCGTTGAACGGGAATGCAAGAAGCTCATCTACTTTAACCAAACAAAGATTGGAGTTCGAATGACTGCATAAGAATGTTTTATCAGGATGTAACTTAGAAGAGTAGACGGAGTCTATCCTGATGTTGATGTCTTCAATGTAAGAGATTCTGCTCACCGGCCTTTCTCCACTTAGATCTCTCCCTGTTCCAAACCTTCGAACAGGTCTGAAGAGAACATTGTGACTTGGGCGAAAAGGACGAAGTGTCCAGCCAAGACGGTTGAGAAGTGTGACCGAAAATGACTTGAGGTCCCGTTGCAGGGAAGCTCTTGAGAAGGATTCGTTGGTCTGTAGAAGCAGTTGGAGCCAGGATTTTGGCAACATAAGGCATAAGTCTTCGCTTAAATTCCATTTCGGCTTCTCCAATTCTTGTCTCCGAGCCATCTACTTCTTGAAGAAAAGTGCCTTGTTTCTGGCCAAGAATTCTGAAGATTCGGCTGCGTTCCTTTCAATCGCTTTTGTGAGAGCATCAGTGGCATCGTTCCAACAACAAGGATGATCTGCTGCGCTAACTTCTCTGCGACCTAGGCAACTCCAAGCCGAAATTGTACCAGTGCTCTGCCCAGTAGTTTAGGTGCGACACAGAGTTTTCCTCGGTAGCGGTTAGTTTCTTGTAGTTTCAGGTGGTTAGTGTCTGTNNGCAGTTTGAGCAGTGCTCGACAGTTTCAGTTAAAGCTTCACTTGTTTTCCTGATTTATATGTGAGTCCGTAGGCGGACAATGAGATGTTAGACATTGCATTTCAATCAGCCTTCTTTTGAAATCATAAGGAAGCATGAAAGAAGGACGAGAAGAAGGATGGAAAGAAGGATGAAAAGAAGGATGGAAAGGAAAAGGACGGAAGCAAGCAAAGGCCGGGTCGCATTGTTTCTCGTTCTTTGAGAAGTCTAGAAATCCAGCCACGAACATGGCCAAAACAGTTTTCTGGGCAGGCAAAAGATGAAAATGATGATTCCTATGAGTTTTCTGGAGGAGCACAAGGACTTCTAAAAAGAAAGAATGCAGATGGAAAAGAGGACGAGGCTAGCATCTAAATAGCAGTGCCATGTCCAGGTAGCAGTTTAGAATTCTAATCAGCAGCCGACTCTTTGAACACGAACACTTCTTTTTTTCTAGGTAAACAATGATTCTAGGTAGCAGAGAAAGGAAGTCGCTGCAATATGGGCATCACCATGCGAAAAAACCCAGACCAAAAACGGAAACTCCTCTGGGCACGTGAGAGTGGACGACCGGATCTTGCGCTGCCCACTTCCAAAAACACAAAGTGCGACCGGATCGAGAAGAGAAAGGGGGAAGAGTCGGAATTTTAGATTTGAGGTTTTTTCGGGTCTAGGGTTCAGGCTAACGGTTTAGGGTTTGAAGGGTTTAAGGTTTTTAGGGTTTAGACCCGCCCAGAAGGGTTGAGGGTTTTGAGGGTATAGGGTTTCTAGGGTTTTTAGGGCGTCGGGTTTAGAGTTTTTAGGGTTTAGGGTTTTTAGGGTTTGGGGTTTTTTGGGTTTAAGGTTTTTAGGGTTTTTGGGTTTCAGGTTTTTAGGGTTTGGGTTTTTCCGGGTTTAGGGTTTAGAGTTTACAGTCAGAAGAGTGGCAGCTATGGATCCGTGGATACGTATTCACACACTCACAATGGTACTGGTGCATATTTGTATTATGTATTGAGCTTTTGACGCAAGATTAACGTAGCATCATGGTTTCGTGAGTTTAAGTGAAGCTGTGTTTTTGGCAGTTTCTGTGACAAAGGAATCATTGTAGCTCTGAAAAACAGACGAGGTTGCTTAAAATAGCCTCAGACTTTTTTGTAAAATTTCACAAGCGAAGACCCCAAACAGAATGCATCGAATCATGCCGGTTCAGGTTGGAACGTGTTAGGCATTAGGCAATGTTCTTGTGCAAAAGAAGAATGAGTGGTGATGACATGCGTGATGAAGGGGGCCCAATGGGAGCGAGCCCACCCCGTCGCCGCCCAGAAAGGAAACATGAAGGGAGCCCAATGGTTGCCCAGAAAGCCCAATGATGAAGGGAGCCCAACAGGAGCCTACCCCGTCGCCGCGGCCCACCCACCAATTGGAACCCACCCTGTACCCATCCGATGCAGGAACCCAGCCTCTTTGACTCAAGAGCCCAGAAAGGAAACATGAAGGGAGCTCCATGATGAAGGGAGCCCAATGGAATCCACCCGATCCGGTCATGGAGCCCAGAAGAAAAAGGGGAGCCCAATGGGAGCCCACCCCGTCGCCGCGACCCACCCACCGACAGACCCTAAGCGGAGGTGGAGCGCCAGGCGGCCGGGCCTTTCGAAAGCTTTGCTTCGTAGCAAGTCACGGAGGCCGAGGCGGTGGAGGGCTTCGCCTCGACGGCCGCAGAAGGAGGCGCGCTCGCCGCGTTGGGCAAGGGAGCCCTCCCTACGGCGGGCAGCGCGGGAGTGGTGGTAGGCGGCCTGGGTGCAGAGGCAGCGTTTACCTGACAGCATGTTCTGCATTTTAACGAATGTCATGGCAGTGACTTACGGCTTCCAGCTTGCAGTCTTTTTGCTTCAGCGAAGATGCATGCACCTTTGACAGCATACACTCAAGCAGGCGTTCGTAATGAGCCGTGGACGTTCGTGATCGGTCGCAGTACAGTGACGTCACTTCGCGATCTTGAAAATACAAACGGGACATTGTCCTTGGTTACATTTCGTGCTAGTTGATGTGGATATTCGGGTGTGCAGCACTATCATAAATACATCTTTGAGCTATGCCCAGCCATGGAGCAAGACGAGGGCGGCTTAAACTTTGTAGCAGCTTCTTGGTCAGTGTGGCTTCCGTGCTTCTGTTGCAGGATCAGCTGTGCAATTTTGTGAACACTAACGGCCCTCGAAGAAGAAGAAACTTGGTTCATCATGCTTTCTTCCAGGGGGATGGGTTCCGACCGGGTGAAACCATACCTTTCTCCCAGAGCAGCACTAACGATGAAGCGAAGGGGGGAAACCAACGGAAAGGAGGTGCGGATGAGATTGATGAAGATTCGGCTATTTTCAACACCGGCGAGTTCAATCCGTATGAGATCTTGGATGTTTCTCCTTTTGATGAGATTGGTGAGGATGAGCTTCGTGCTGCTTTCCGGAAGCAAGCCAAAATCTACCACCCGGACGTACCCAAAACAGGAGACACGGAGCGTTTCCAGCTTATCAAGCGTGCAGTTGAAGAGCTTGCATCATTGGGAATGGTCGGGGAGTGGAAATCCAAAGTTGCCGAACCCATTAATCGGAAAGAGCGAGGTCAGACCGTGTCTGAGGACTACTGGGAGCTGCGTGGACGTGACTTCTTTGCAGAGCTGGAGACAGAGTTGACAGATGAATTGAAAATGAGGTTCAATGAGTCCGACAAAGACCTTTCTGACGATCAGCTCCGAGGGCGTTTGCAGAAAGAAAACGAGTACTGGGAAGAGTTGCGAGCTCGTCAAGCAGACCAAGATATCCTCGACAGGGTGCAAGACTGGATGGAGAGGAAGCGTGAGCAGCGGCGACTTTTATTGCGACAAAGGCTCAGAGGGGTGACGAAGTCCCGAGAACTCGACATTCCGTCAGAACCGGCTTCGCCAAAGACATTGCGAATTGTAGAACGCCGCATTGCTCAATGGATAGGTCTTCCTGAGAGCATGCTTATAGACATGACGCTTGATGAAATCGGATTCTTCGATCCTTCCAGTTGGGACGATGTTTGTGTCTGCTTAATGTTACTAGAAGAAGACTTCGATGCTGATCTTGTAAATGTACTGGAAAAGAGGGGTGAGAAAGGGAAGATACAGTTGCCGCAGTGGGTTAAAACGATTTCAGACTTTGCTGATTTCGTGGAGCTGAAGCTGTAGCTTCGACTTGTTTCACCAGTTTTCCGAGCCGGCAGCGGTCAGACACGGACATGCGATACGTGCGTAAGCAAGCGAGTTTGCTGGCGCGCTTGGTGCCCACACTGAATGAATTGCAAGTGCCTGCTGTACATGTGCATGTCAAGCATTGTCAAGCACTGCATGTGTGGAAGCTGCTTTCTCAAATGGAGTCACTGCTTGGAGAACAGATTCTCAGGTGAGCTCACCTCTTGACTCTATTCTCTGAACTACTAGTCGTAAAACGGAGTACGCGGATGATCTGCGATAGCGCCAGCAGCTTGGAGTCAATACAGTCTCACCGAAGATGAGTGCGCCGGCAGGCTCCAGTTGCAAGCTTTTTGTCACCCCGTTCCTTCTGTTTTTCGGATCAGGGCCGCAATATGCAGCACCGGCCGCAATGATGTCGTACTGCCCTGATATTGAATTTGAGACTTTCCATGGAAACGGTGAGCGCACTGTTACTAGAACCTTGATCAAGGTCACCACCGGGAATGGCAGGGCAGTACCCGCCTCATGGCATGCCGCCACTGCCACCGGGGTATGCTGGCATGGGCTACCCAGGCAGGCACATCTTAAACAGAACGATACAAGATCACGATGACCACGGTGGAATTGATGTCCATGCCGGTCGTATTTCATGGATTAGTTTTTCGGATTAGGGACACGATGATTTCGACGATGGTGCTGCAGATGATGGTGGTGGTGATGATGATGATTAGAAAGATGATCATGGTTTCGATGATGATGTTGGTTAGTAAATGCTTCTTGGAGAAGTTGGATGTAGGTGGTTCTCTAAATTGGGGTCCCTTTTTGGTCCCAAATATAGTACGGCACCCTTGTAAAAGGATCCTAAATGGGATCCTAATTTAGACAACTACCCATATTGTGACGTGAAGGCCGCGAAGAAGTGACAACTAGTATGCAGTGTCTCATGCTCGGGAGGCATGCCACATGGGATGCCGCCTGGCATGCCCCACGGTATGATGCCGCCACCACCTCCAGGCTACCCTATGCCACCCGGCTACCCAGGACGGATGTGTTTGGTGGCTCCTGCTAAGAGTGGCGCAAAGCTTGCGGTTGTTGAAGTTTTTCAGGACAACCATATGGGATGCCACACTCAAAGGCCAGAAGTGGAGCCGTGGAGCGAGTGTTAGCCTGTGTAGGAGGTGGATGATGCTTCGTGTTTTGATCTGTGTGTGCATCATGTCCATCGGAGTTGGCACTGTCAACAAGCTGAGCTACAGCAACAGTACAGGACAAAAAAGAGAAAAAGAAGGACAAAGACAAGTCTGAGCCTCAGTAGGATCCACCTTGCACGAAGTTTACCTTCCCTTCGTGTACTTCGTGCCAGAAAGAAAAAGAAACGTGAAAGGGACAGCAGCTCAAGCAGCAGCGGCCCTAGCAGGTTTTGTCGCTGTCGGCTCATCCAGAGGAGTCAGGTGAAGCCATCGGCTACATCAAAAGCCCCCTGAACGTCCCATGCTACTGTATCCCAGGGGCAAGGCTAGGAAGAATTGCTTCCAGGTCGCTTACTCTTGGACTTGGCTTTACTTGTCTGGATTGAACTGGATGGCTTTTCCCGGAAGGAACGAGTGTGAATGACTGCCTTGCAACTTCTTCCGAGGCGACAGGCAAAGTGGCAGTAGTGGCGACAAAAAGAAGAAGAGAAAGAAGGCCTTCAGCGGCTAGTACATGTCATGGGGTTGGTCGCCACCCCCATGCTCTGACAATGGCTCTGGAAGAACAGGACATGACATGGGCAGGATGGTATCTCGCACGGGACATGCTTTGCAGACTCAGTACTGCAGGAGAAGGATAAGAAGACAAGGAGAAGGACCGATGATTTGTGGGAAAATACTCAGACCAACTTCACACGCATGCTAAATAAGGGTTTAGGGTTTAGGTTTTAGACATTCGTTCCACTGCAGCAACAGAGGTGAGCGCTCAAGCGTACTGCAGCAGTGCGCGCAGCTACGAAGTTTTTTTTGAATTTGCAGTTTGCTGAGCTGCAGGAGCCCAAGCAGGACGCAGGATGATTCTGAAACAGCAGCAGTTTGCCAAGGATTTACTGCAGAATGTTGCTGGTACATGCATGCCACGCCTTGGAAGGCTCTGCAGCGGTAGGCTGGTCACTGCTTGTCACTGCGTAAGGCACGCGCCCAAGCTGCTTTGCGGGCGGCGGCAGCGGCAGCTGCAGTGGCTGGTGCACGGAGGCCGGGCAAGGACAAGCTGCAGACGCAGAGGCAGGTTCGGATGTCATGTGCAGATTTCAGGCGGAGTGCTTCTCCCCTGGCTGCTGAAGAGAATGCAGGCATTGGCTCACATTGGATGGTTCCTTGTGCCGTTGAACTGCTGACCGGGGGCCAACTTGTGATGCTGCACTTGGGTAGGCTCCGGCCCTCGTCCAAAAGAACTGCCTGAAGTATCTCAGGCGACCGTCAGAGGTGCTCAGAACTGTCCATCTCGTCTGAATCCGCAAAGGAGGCGGAAGCCGAGCCCGAGGATCAGGCATTTTTGCACTAGTGTTGTGCCACAGCGTCAATCTTGTCCTACCGCGCTTTATGCCTCTACATAATCAGTGTTTTTGAGAAATCTTGCGCTGCTTTACCTGGGGTGTGTAGTGCGATGGTTTGCAAGCGTTCCCGCAAAATGGCACCAATCTTGCAATTTGCAGCATCCAGAAGTAAGTAGGCAAGGAAAGGTCATCATTCAGCAGTGGTCGTGCAGTCTCTCTATCTGTCTACCCCAAGATCCGACAGCAGCAGTTGCACAGATTTGTGACCCTCACCGAGTTGACGACGGACAACACAAAGGTATTGTCAAGAGCACATCTTCACAGGACCTGGCAAACCGTGCCCGGGGCTTCATGAGGCTGGCGCGCTGCCCGCGGGCTCAGGGGAAAGTGTGTCGGTGCTTTGGATTCCCTGCCAGGCCTGAGAAGATCGAAATCCTTCAACTTCCGAAGTCGGTGATTGGAAGGGTCATCGGGAAGGCGAGCACTGGCAGCACGAGAACTCGGCTCGGCTGAGCGTTTTCTGCTGGCACTGTGGAACACCATGGGAGGCCGGGGCAACCATCAAAGACATCCGCGAGCGCACAGGCCGTTCCCGCAGTAACCGCAGTCGCTGTCGGCTCTTCTGGAGTCGTGCCCTTCTCCTCGAGGTGCTCGGATCGATGCGCGCGACCAAACCGAGGACCCCGTTCAGGCGCAGCTTCTCAGCGAGCTGGTTTTGGGGAAGTCTCTTTTTGGGTTTGGGGTGGCCCTAGTTTGGGGAACTCTTTGAGTTGGGCGGTTTGGGGGGTTTGGTCCGTGTGGCCCTCGCAGGTGCTCCTCAGCGGCACCTTGGAAGCCTGCGAGCATGCCAAGGACGGAGTCGACAAGCTTTTGAAATCAGGTCAACTAGAACTGCGAGCGGCGTGTGCTCAGCAGTCAAAACGAACAGCGCATGGAACAGTTGTCGAGTGGGGCTTGCAAGTCTCCGAGATCAAGGGATCAAGGGATCAAGGGAGCTACATGCTGTCGGGACTGTGTGCTTTGATCGAGTTCTGCTTCTGCCATTCGGCGAACTGATAGGTCCGTTGATCAGCCGTCGTTTTCGTCTCCATCTGCTCATCCGTTCAGCCAGTCGCCTCTCAGTTGTCCCTTGGTCCGTTCGTCGGCTTGGTCGGGTTAAGAGTTTGGTCGGGAGGGATTCTCGATGGTGTTTTGCCTTTTGATGCGTCAGCATGGCAGTGTCACTCCCGACCTCTTTCTGGATTAGAATTTGCCAGTTTTTCTAGGATCCCGGTTTGCAGCTGCACGCCACTCTGAAGTTGCGTTTGTTGATGGTTTGTTTACGTTTTTGTTCTTGACATACACGCACTGTCTTGCCGCTCCCAGCTGTTTTTGGTTGAGAGGACGATTCTTGCAGTGCTGTCACTCAGGTGGAAGTTCTATCTGAAAAGCTGATGCATGTGTGGGCCCCACTTCGGCAAGTGGGCACGCCTCCATCCGCAGTGGCCAGCTTTGACGACCTGGTTTACTGCCAGCTGATTTCGGATGTCGGAAACGTGCCCATCTGCAGATGGGTGGTGTCGAAGCTGTCGGGCGAGTGCCGTGGAATCCTTAGAGCAAAAGCTGGTAGTGACGATAGGACAAGTACAGGTGGGTATTATTCGAGTGCCGAGTACAGCCGCTTCACTTAGTGCACCGTCCGCGCGCGGCATCCATCCCGATTTTGAGTGTCGCTCAAGCTGCATGGAAGAAAACTGAGGACGATCCCGTAGAGTCGGCACCAAGAAGGGCTTGGAGGCCGACCTTTCGGGCCTAGCGGAGTTCTTTCGCTCGAGGGAGGGAGCGGATTCCGACGAGGAGCACGACGACGGAGACGACAGCGACGAGGAGCTGCTTCTTACCAAGGCTCGCGTCGTTGATGAGAAATCTGCCCAACCAGCCGCAGCGACGCGGGAGGCGCCCTCAGCTGAGAAGTGGTCAACCATTGGAACGTGCCTGCTTCAGCGGTGGAAGAAGCTCGAGTCAAGCCTTGCAAGCGGGCAGTGTATACACCTCACGCGTCCGGCTCCGTCGCGTAGAGTCGGTGGAGGCCGCCAAGGCCCTTGGAACTCCGTACCATCCGTGCCCGCAGCTCCGGCTCAAGATGTGGCTGGCGTGGCAGCGAACAACTTGTTGCAGGCAGCACAGTCGGCAGCGCAGAGCCTGGGGGAGCAGGAGGTGGACCAAGGTCTATTCGGCTTCATGGTGGGAGGCCGGAGATGCCACTCACAGCGGCCCTGGCGTGCCTGGTGAATTCTTTTCAGTCGCGGACGACAGGGCCGATATTGAGTGCCCCAGCACGTAATGGGCCTCAGCCAGTACGACCCCGGTCAGTGCAACTGCTACGGATGGATTTCTCATGTCGCCGTCGTTGTCTCCTAAGCCTTTCCAGAGGTGACGGTGCTCCTCTTCGGATTGGTGGTGCGGCTGGTTCTGAAGGCCCTCTCCGTTGAGCTGTTCACTCAAGTGTTGGAGATCACGGGCACGGGCGACTTGGAGGCTCAGGTTGTCAATGTCTTTAGTCAGCAGCTGGCTTGGTCACGGATTGGCATCCACCGATGCCACTGCCGGGCTCCAGCTCCCCTGTGTAACCAGCTTTTGCACCTGCGCCTCCGCCTCCAGCGCCCCTGCCTGGACTTGGTCACGCTGGTGGCCCAAGCCCGGGGTTGAAGCATTCTTCACAAGATTGCTGCCCGTACTGGGCCTTTGGCCCGCAATCTTGGAGTGCTTCATGCTACCTGCTGAGGTGTTTGCGGCTAATATGAACTTTCCTGTACCACGACTGGCAGGCAGCCATGAAAGGAAAAAGGAGTGGCCCGCAAAGCTTCGGAGATAACGACAGGAATATTCTTGCAGTGCTGTCACTCAGGTGGAAGTTCTCGCTGAAGAGCTGATGCACGTGTGGGCCCAACTTCGGCAACCGGGTTCAAATTGTCCACCGCCCCCCCTCCGCCTCGCAAGGTTAAGCTTGTGTTTGACGTTGCATTCTTCACCACATCGCTGCCTGTACATGTTGGCCTTTGAGCCCGCTATCTTTAGAGCTGTTTCAGCTTTGTTGGTGTTCCTCGCCCCAGTCCCCGATTGTCTCTCTCTTAGCTTTGCGTCCATACTGTTCGGGGTCTTCGCCGGCACTAATTTGGTATAGTGTGATATGTTACAGCATATGACTACAATATACGAACTGAAAGTATATCAGAAAAGGGTTCCAGGGGTGAACCTGGCCCCTGCGTTTTGGCACTTTACGCAAATTACCAAGCCACGGGCACTAAATAACTCGACATAAAGACAAACGATTGTCCAAAATTCCAAGAATCCAAACTTCGCTCTACCATCTCCTCGAAAATATTGGATTTTCGAATTATATACTACTACAATAAAGGACGAATGTACCAATGTACGACTATACAGGTATGCAAACATACTCATACACTAATACATTCATGTATGAGCATAATGATCTTTACAAGTACCAACCTATTAAATACCTGTATACGACTATACAGGTATGCAATCATACTCATATATTTCAATGCAATCATGTATTAGTATCATGATCTTTAAAAATATTCGTCTATTAATATGCATTTGAAATATTTAACCTTATACTAATATGAATACTACTGCGTATACGAGTATTCTTCCCAATATCAGCATATATATTCAGACTGATACTCATATTAATACTAAGGCTCACATTGACATTGATAATCAATACTCACACGCGTACTAATATGTAAAGATTTCCTATTGTACAAAAATATACATGCTACTATATTAAAGTACCCTTCCATTAGCACGTTCATGTACTAATAAGTTAGTCTGCTAGTATACTGATCTACTAGTAAATTTTTCCATTAATATACTTATCGATTATGTAACATATACTCAATATATTAAACCAATACGGAATACAATTTTGCTAATGTGTTAATATAGTGATATAAACTAATATACTAATATACAATTACACCATTTTCCAGTCTACTAATATACTCATATAATAATATACTGATGTAGTAATGAATAATTATGCAAGTATACAGATTTACTAATGTACTAAAACATTCATCTACTAGTATACTGATCTACTAGCAGACTTTTCCATGAATATACTTATCTGCTTAATATGTTAATCTTATTACAAATACGGATACTAATGCGTATACGAGTATTAGTACAAATACTAAGATGTATACTCAGACTAATACTAACACTAAAAATACAAGTACTAATATTCACACTGACATTGCAACTGGCACTAACAATAATACTTAACACTAACACTAACTCATCTCATATGAATACTAGTACTGATAGTAACTAATGCTAATATTCAGACTAATGTTAACAGCAGACAAATACTAACACTAAGACTGATACAAGAATTAGGACTACTCAAAATACAATTAACAGTAATAAGTATTAAGATTGGAACGGCATCAACGAAATCATCATCCGCAAGATCTGATATCAGTACGTGGACAGACAACGTGAAAACAGTGTCAGGGAAGAGTAACGTAATATGTCCGTGCAACAGTCACGATTCCCCGTGAATCCAAAAGTCTACAAATCCTATATTTTCGAGCAGATAGTGGAGCGGAGTTTGGATTTTCGGATTAATTTGATTTTTGGATTTCCCAACATCTGCTGCACATCTAGTGGAAGCTCGCGACGCGACATGGCACTCACGGCACCACCGTTTATACGTTGACCTATGACCACAAAGAGCGGAAGCGATCACATGCCGTTCACTAGACGCGTATATCCACAATACAAACACCAGACAAAAGAAGCAAACCAAAAGCTAAGGCACAAGAAATAATCAAACCAAAAGAAGCAACAAACTAAAATCAAAAAGACTCATAACCAAAACCAAAAAAACCAAAACAACCAAAACAACCAAAACCAAAAAAACCAAAGAAACCAACAAAACCATTTTCCAGGAATTTTCGTCACAAGACTAGACTCTCTTGGAAATGGTTTTATTGGTTTCTTTGTTTTTTTTGGTTTTGGTTTTTGGTTTTAGTTTTTTTGGTTCTTTTGGTTTTGGTTTTTTGAGTCTTTTTGGCTTTGGTTTTCTCTAAACCTCAACACTGAACTATGAACCCTTCGCCCCTCGCCCCTGGAACACGTCCCTATGCACGTCCGACTCGATGTCACGTACTTGGTAATACGCATAAAGTGCTAAAACGCAGGGGCCAGGTTCACCCCTGGAACCCAGATATGTTATAGCGGGTTCGGGTATGTAACATCCCACTACGAAGCCCATGTTTCCATTGCGTTCCGCACCGTGTTTTCATTGCATTCCGCAGCACCCTTGAAAACCTAGTTTTCTAGCCCGGGAGCTCCCATGCTCAATCGGGACAGTCAGTACACCGTAGAACACACATGTTCATCGAGCTTCCCAGCTGTGAGTCTTGATTCATTGCACTTATCACCGTAACAGCCCATACTTACTGAATGCTGACGGGCTGCAGCAAGTACAACCTTATGAATTCTACAGCAACCCCATCGAAACCCCGCTACATTTTGCCAAAACGCCCGCGTGCACACAGATAGACACCATGTCCACGTTATGACTCCTACGTGAGTGACATGAGTGACATGTAAGTGCTTCTTCGCTAAATATGTGCGTAAACTGCTTTTTCTCTTGTAAACCCCATGTACTTGAACAGTCAGATTGAAGTCATAGCAACGAGCATTTATACGACGCGGGGCTCAAAGACTGGTGTGAGCTGGGTCCTCCAAGTGGTTTCCTTTGTGGTTCCCGGGTCCAGTTCAAACGGGTGGGGTGTGTCCAGCTCACTCTTCCTCCTCCTTCACCATTCTCCTGCTGGCTGGAATTGCCGGCTCGGCTGTTGGGGCTTCGGCCATTTTTTGCTTTCGGGAGGTTGTCTTCCTCAGGATTCCTTTGCCCCCCGTCACTTTCACTGATCCTCCTCCTCGACCATCTGCCCTCCGCCTCAGAGGCTATACTTGCATGGGCGACAGGTCCACGGCTCAAAGCCTCACTTCCGCAATTGAAGCTTTGTGTGAGCCATTTCTCAACTTGTTGTGCGGAGGTCGGAGGACCGTGATTGGGAAATCGTGGGCGAGCCAGCACCTGAAACCCCTAACAAGCCATTCAACAAAGTTTTATCTGCATTTTTCCTTCTTGCCCGGCCTGCCGGAGCCCTTTCTCAGCACGAGTTTGCACTTTCTGAAGGGGCCACGGCCGAGTGCATTGTTGGGTCCCACCAGTAAGTTTCGGTGGCAGCCCGTGTCGAGCAAGAGGCCTGACTCCTGATTGCGGTGCTCGTTGTGGATTTCAACGAAGAAGCTGCATCCTGCCTTCGTTGTGCCGATGCTGTGAGCGATGGTGTCGAGAGCCAAAGCTTCTGCTTTTCTCTCTGCCTCCCGATCCAAAATCAGTATCGTTGAAGGCCTGGGTTCGGGGCGGAAACGCCTGTTCCCTCATTGACGTTGTGCAATTTCAAAAGGAAGAAGCAGCTCGAAAACCCTTTCCCAGGCCTTTCACAGCATCCGCGCCACTGCCACGGCCTTCGGCCTCTATGCTGCAGTCTATGCTGCACTTCTCTTTTGGGCCTCCTGGTCTTTCAGGCTGTGCTGCCGGCCCCTAGGTTTTCCAGGTGAGGGTCCCCTTTTCGTGAGCTGCATCCTCAGGGTTGTGGTTTTGGTTGCAGTTGTGGGTTTTGCCGGCAGCACCTTTGCCATGGAGCCGCGACTGAACCTGCAGCGCTGCAACCCAAGAACCGCGCAGACTTTGCGAGGCAAACGCCACCTTCGGGCACAGACCTTGCTGCACGCAAGCACGTCGAAGCCACGGCGAAAAAAATCAGCGTGAACGCCTTTAGAAGGAGTTCGAAACTTGGCTTGTTGCAACAGGGATGGGCTTGGAGCTCTTTCTTCCTCATGTCAAACTATGGAATTGTGCCTTTCGCGGCCGACCGGCCTTACGGACATTACTCCTGAACGCCCTCGCGACCCGCTCCCGAAGCTGCGCAAGCTTCTTCAACCATCCTGTGTGGCATTGCTTTAAACGGGCTCCGGCCAGAACCTCATGTACATCATCATGCCTTGCAAGTCTTGCTTGCTATGATTACTCATTGTTTTCTCCGGCCTTTGGTGGCAGGCACTTTAGCTTCGTTCGGGAGGCTTGGCACATGTTGGAGAAATCCTGAATGCCAGGAGGAGAGACCTCGTGCTACCGCTGGACTCCGGACATGGTCGGCTGCGGACTTCTTTCGATCCTCGAGCCAAAAACGCAGAAAAGGGCAGCTCGATATCGGGCCCTTAGGCTTGATCAGCCTGTCAGCGTTTTCGCTTTTTGGGAATTTGTCCCCCGCAGCAAAACTGTGGCCGATGTCAGGCCAAACCTTGCGAAACCGTTTCAAGACCCTCCTGGATAGGCTGCATCGAGCCAAGCGACAAAGAAGCAACTGGACCTGGCAAGCCTCGGGGCGAAGGACGCCAATCGGTTGATGCAAACTTCCGCTGATTCGGAGATGGTACGGCGAAGGGGAAGGTGGTTAAATCACAAAATCATGGAGATATGCGTGCAAGGGGTCACTGTCGTGCTGTACTTTCCTTTGCTGCCAACAAAAAGATGTGAAGCAAAACTTTGTCTTTTTGATGCACTCCTTCCCGGCAGTTTACGGTGAAGCAATTACACGTGCAGGAGTGCAGCCACACCTGTGGCGCTCCTTTTTCTGCAAGGTGCCGGCGATGGCCCGCTGTGATGGGACTGGTTGGCTGTAGGCAGACACCTGCTGTGGCAGCGCGCGCCTGTGCACCTCGCCATCCACTGCAAAGTAGGAGCGGAGTTTTGTGCGAGTTGCGGAACTCATAGCAACGAGCATTTATACGACAGGGGGTTCAAAGACTGCCTCCTGCCGCACACGCCGGCCCCTGCAGCAAGCTGCTGCGGCCCAATACAACATTAGAGTGTGTTGTTTATGACTACTATCACGTTGGCGAGGATCTTGCTCCTGCTCCTGCCGGGGCTCTTGCTCTTGCTCCTGCGGCGGCTTTTACTGTTGCTCTTGCTGATGCTTCCACGTTTGCTCTTGCTCCCACCCCTGCTCTTGCTCCCAACTCTTGCTTTTGGCCTTGCTCCTGTGGTTGTTCCTGCTCTTGCTCTTGCACCCCGTAATTCAAAACAGGTTTTACAACGCGGCTGGTTTCAGGACTACTTTCCAGAAAGTCTTTTTGTGTGTCAAGCTGTGATAACGGGGGTGTTTATTACATCGGGGCATGTGATTAACTGGCCTACAGCAAGCTGTCTGCCTAATTCAGCACAGCATGACACGATGTCATACAATATAAGCTAATCCACTCCACTTATCTGCAAATAAATGCTGAGAGCTATCCAATCTGCTAATGATACAGGCAATGCCAGTGGTTGGTGTAGATAGTCCAGACGCGGGTTTTGTAATCGTTTGGCACTTTTCAGCGATGTCGATGTTTTGTCATTGTCCCGTCCCGGGCTAGCAAGAACTTCAGACTGTCCCCGCGAAAGACGTGCAGGCATTGATCTTGGAAGTTGCTGACGGCGCTCTGATAGCAGGCGAGATTTAAGTAGCAGTTTCTGAGTTTGGCGTTTGTTCGCCCTGGATTCTTACAGATTTTGCCAAGCTTCTCGCTGTGTCATTGTTTGTTCAATTCCCACCGCGGAAGGTCTCGCCGGTGGAAGTTCGGTTTCAGGCTTCAATCGGCTCGCACTGCATGTGTCCCTGTCTCAGGCGATTCTCGTGAAGTTGGAAGGGAAGGCAGCCGAACATGATTTCATACTTCGTATGTGTCTGGGCTTGTGTCGGAAGTGTTTTGGACTCGCCCGTCCGTGCAGCTGCCGCCGCGGCTGCTGCGGCAGCAGCTGCCGTTCTGATCTCGGTGAGAGCATTGCTGAGAGCGCGAGCCAAGGAGTTGGGGGGTCGAAAGGCAGGTAGCCCGTTCCCAGAGAGGGCGTCTTACAAGTTTTTTCCGGCAAATGGGATGGTTATGGATGGTTAGTAGTATGGCGACAAGGTGACGACCAGAAAAGGCTTTTCCTTGAAATGAGGCCGTGTCAGCACGAGCGGCTTCGGCAGCTTCAGATGCAACTTCGTTTGTGCCCGAGAGCTTGTCACAAGATCAGTCTTTGAGAGAGCTGTGAACGATAGAGGCCGGCCGTAGAAGAACACCTCGAGCTCCCTCGGCACGCGACTGGCAAGGCCATGCGGTCCCAGACTGTATTGGCAGTTCGGCTGAGGATCACCCGTTTGAGGTCATCGGAACCAAGGGCCAGCAGATTGCCGAAATTCGGCAAAAAAGCGGTGCACAGGTCGCAAGCTCTGAGATCCGCTGGTCAGAGCCCTGCATGCATCGTGCGAGGTAGATGTGGACAAGTCTCCTACGGGATGCAGGGTGCGCTTCGTGGGAACGCAAAGCCAGGTCGCTTCCGCGGGCTTTCTTGTCTGCTCAAGCCTAGCCTCAGCTACCCCTGTCGTGAGGTGGATGTGGCGAAGGCCATGATCAACGCCATCATGACTCCGCCGACAGACTCAGGTGCCTTTGAGGCTGCAGGTCGCAGGTGCGCGTTCGTTTATGTCGAGCGAGTGCGAGGTAGCGGAGAGTACCTGGAGATTCCCCGAAGTGCCGTGGGGCGCATCATCGGCGCTGGAGGTACCAGGATACAGGTCTGAGGCTCGGTGTTGTCGTGCGCCCTTCTCGGCTCAAGAGCGTGTGACGTGTGAGGAGCTTCAAGAGCGCAGCGGTGCCAAGATTGATATTGACCGCCAGCCTGACCGCTGCCTCGTCCCCCCTTTGAGCTCGCGAGTGCGAAAATTGAGTGCAACGGGTGTTTGTCCGCTGAGGTACGTTTCGGTGGCTTTCCGGACAACGTGCAGCTGGCCAAGACTCTCGTGACCGAAGTGTTGGAAGGCACTCCTATGCACTCCTCCAGTCTGGGGTAAAGGGGACCGCCATGAAGCACCTGATTGGTGCAGGCAGGGATAGGACGCAGCTAGCAGAAGCAGCAGCCACGATGGAGGCAGCTGTGCAGAAACGGTCAGTTTTTTGTCTTGCGACCACTCTCAGATCCCTCCAAGTGCCACCGGCCGATTGATCGGTCCTGGTGGCCGGCAGATCAATGAGATTCAGGAGTGCAGAGATCTGCAGGTGTTCGGAGCTTTTGCCGGAGCTTGTTGGCCCTCAGGAGAGAAGTGGCGCAAAGATAGACTTGGACAAGGCACTTGTCAAGATGCACACATGACCCAGCACCTGTTTCTTTATCAAAGAGCCTGGACAGGGACGAGATCCATGCATTGTGCGCATGACGGGGTCAGCAGATGCTCGTGGCTCAGTCTCTGGACATGTTGGATGACAGTATTCCCTCAATCCTCCCAGCTGTTTGCTTGGTTTCGCTGCCAGGCTGTCGCACTGGCACAGGTCATGATTCGAGAGGCACTGGTGCTCTGCAGCTTCAGTTTGGGCTGCAAGAATTGAGTTCATGTTCCTGGCGCATCCAAAGGCTAAAGTTCCTAAGGCATATGTTCTTTCGCTGGCCCAAGTTCTTTATAGTTAGTGACTGCTCAGCAGCTGCGCACCGCTGGGCGCTGCCGGGCTCTTGGAAATGTTCAGACAACTTCCTAAGCAGATTTGGAACGAAAATTCAGTGTCGAGGCTGCCCGTCGCACAATGGTGACTTTGCAGGCAGTTCAACGCAGCATTACGTCTCCTGCGAAAAGTTTGTTGTCCTGTTTATCCGGGCTCGCCCTGCTACGTGAAGGCCGCGCGGCTTGTGATAGGGCTGAGTGTGTGGAACCTACCCATATCAACTCTGGGGTGCGTGTGTCCACAGAGCTTTCAGATTTTCCGGACATGCAGTCCATGATTCTGCGTGAAAGGTTCCGGTCGGTGCCGTATTCTTTCCCCAGCCTTTCCGCCAGGGTCTTGGTGGGTTGTTTGATCTGTAGGCGTCACACGTTCCGTCGATCCCACACCCCAAGGTCTATTCGAAGGTGGAAATGTCGAGGGCATACACCCTCCGAACATCAGGCGTATTGTTATACACGGTTCGCTTGTCTTGCAACATCACACCGTGCCGAACGCGCCAGGCACTTTCGGCATCGGCTGGACCACAGATTTGAGGCCCGCACCGCTCATGTAGTGACGCATTCGGTGTTCACATATCTCAATTTTCACATATGTCAATTTTTCTCAACGCAAAGTACTTATGGTCCTTAGTAGGGTGGGTGCTGGGTGCCGGGGCCAGCGATGCATGTAACAAGGCTCGCTCATGCTATGGGTAGGACAAACAAGTTTTGGCAGACCACAACACAAACGCCTCCTACTGTGGCTGCTGCTGCTACTACCACTACTGCTGCCTGCTGCTACTGCTGCTACTGCTGCTACAGCTGTACTACTACAACCACTACTGCTGCCACAACTACTACTTCTACTATTACTACGACAACAACAACTACTACTTCTTCTTCTACTGCTACTACTACTACTACTACTACTACTACTACTACTATTACTACTACTGCTACTACCACTAC
>CAJNDV010010302.1:28648-42541 GCA_905221635.1 Symbiodinium sp. CCMP2456
ATGTGTATGTATCTACATATGTTATATGTAGTTTCGGGTTCGTTATGTTGTGGCATAAATAAAGTATCCGTTAAAGGAATAAGGGATTCGAAAAACTTTTCCTTTTATTCGTGTGTGCTGTTGACTCGTAGGACGGTGAATTCTAGACTAAATGCTATACGTGTTTATTTGCAGACTTGCGTCTTTTGATAGAATGAAAGTTCAGCGCAGAGATTGTGTGCTTGGCACCCTGTGATGTTTCATGTCGCATCGCACATAGCGAACGATATCTTATGCAGTTGGTGCGAACAGGTCTTGATGTTAGTACAATTGGTGTCACGTCATGATTGGAAATTAGAGCTATGGGAAGCCACGTAGCTGGGCCGATTCTCGGACAGATACGGATGCAATAGTACAGCGTATCTGCGTTGCAGAATGCTGCAGTGAAGTTGTTTTTTACTGAGTGCACCGCCAACTTCGTAACTCAAGAACGAGCTTCCAAGCTCAACATTCTGCTAGCAGCAATAGTCATTCACTTAGAGCATTCGAGACATCACTCTTGCACGGACCAGAGATTGTCCGAAGCTGGCGCCAAAACAACTGTGCTCGAGCGTCGTCGTGACTACAGCTAAGTCGACAATCCACCACTACCAACAAGCTCTGTGAGGTGAGCATACAAGAATTACATCGAATCCAAGCCCTCACGCAGGTTATCAGCCGTATAGACGGCTTGTCGACAAGAAGGTAGTGATCGACAAGGCATGACTCCAGAATGACATCTGGATCGAGTGCGGGTACGACAATGACCTTCGGTGATGGCGCAATCGCTATGCCAGCTGCCGGGATTCCACAGCTGACGAGCCAGTGTCTCAGTCCGTTGACAGTTCGACTGCGGAAGAAGACAAAGCAAAGCCTTCTACTTCCGAGCCATCAAATCCCACGAAAAGGACCAGATCTTCACCGAGGACGAGTCCAGCGTCACGTCCGTCATCTTCAAATGCAAGGGCAAGGTCATCAGTGAGAAAACCGTCAAAGACGGTGATGCAATGCTTACAGCAAGCGAGAAGAATAGGAGATCGTGATGAAAGTACTTCAGAGAGGCAGCGACCAAAGTCGTCGAGGGGTACTTCACGGAGATCCATGCCTGCAGCAGTATCCAAGAGGGTATCCAAGAGAGCGGATGATCTGTCTATGTCACCTACGTCAAGACAGCATTCAGCCCGTAACGCGGGTATGCGAAGCCCAGTCATGGACCCTAACGACCCGATGCTTCAACTCCATGATGTCGCGTCCTTCCGATACTGGACATCCCCAGATCTGACAATTCTGTGACCGAAACCGCCATCCAACAACTGGAGCTCGCACGAGCGAGGATACAGGAGAATCATGATATGGAGATGCTACACCATCAAACGGTCGCGCGTACACTCATGCAGAGGATCGAAGAGATGAGTCAGGCCGCTGTGGAGCAACTTTACGGATTGAAGAACTGGATCGGCAACGAACATGTCTGCAAGGTGCAAGGAGGCACATGAACGAAGTACATCAAAGTTCGAGAGGAGAATACGAATTGGCATTATTCAAACTACAAGAAGTGAGCCAGCAGCAATGCGCACATGACCACGAAGTCAACGAGTCACTGGTGGCGCAGCTAAGTCACTTTCGGAGTGAGGCGGCATCTAGCTTCATTCAGTTGGAAGAACGCACACAAGGTGAAGGATTGAAGATGGCACGCGAGTATGAGAAGCTCACGAGCGAGTTGAATGACGTGGCCAAAGAGAACATGCAGCTCAGGGCGAAGCATTCATCCGACGAAGTCACCATCCGGAAGGTAACGAATCGATTACAAGCCATGAAGGATGAGGAATACTCTGCCGTGAGTGAAGCCCAGATGGAAGTGGCGGATTGCAGCCTGTCGCGCGAACGCTTGGTACTGCAGCTACAAAAGGCAGAAGAGGCACGGTCAACAGCAATATACAGCGGATGGAGAACGCAGAAGTGCAACTTCAAGCGCAGCCCGGCGAACGACACGCACTGGCTGCCATTCAGTCCGAGTTGATGGAACTTCGACGAAAGCTGAAGAACAACGAGGAAATGTGCGAGAAAGTGAAGAATGAGCTGCACATGCAACGTCGCTTCCCTGTTCAGCCAGGCTCTCAAGCTCCGCACTGGATGCGTGCGTGTAGATAAGGTTAGAAACTCCGACTTTCCTGATGGACCGAAGCCCTTCCAATCGGGATAAGACTGTCACTGATGCAGCAAGGCCGAAGCTTGTGCAATATTGGCGTGATGCCCAATCAAAGCCCGATTCCGTGGTCCATTGGTGCCTCAGAGCTCTTTGGACACACCTGTCCTGAGTCTGTTTGCCGGACGAGAATAGCCTCAACCAGATGAAGGTACGAGAATGCGTGACCGGAAATTGTTTGAACTACTTCAAGGGCTGGGCATGAACAACCGACCTTCTTCCTCATCATCGATGTCGGCTCTTGATGATACGCATTCGTGCCGAGGCACGAGGTACGACCGTGTATGCTAGCGCTATACTTCCTACCGTGAAACATCGAAGGTGTTTCGGCTAGTTAAACATCGAAGGTGTTTGCTAGGAAACATCGCAGGTGTTTCCGCTAGTTCGAAGCATTCGAGCTATTGGGGTTCACATGGCCGAGAACGTACATGCTATGTCCGTGGCCATTGTGCTAAAGAGCCCGAGGGGGGCAAATTTGAAGTGGGGTTGGAAAGGGAACAGGGCTAATTAGCCCTGAGCCCGCTAGTGAGGAAGGGGACCTGGCCGAGGAGCCGACTGGTCCCCGAACTCCCCGCTGCGCTCCCCGCTGCGGTCGCCGTCTCGTGGATTCCTTGGAATCCTTTGGATATTCGCACTTGGCGATCCACTGCCTGCTTCAAATTTGCCAAGTCAATGTCGCCGACGGCGCCTTCACGCCAAAGGCAGGAACACCAGGAGTGTTCAGACGGAAGCAAATGCAATCCCACATGTCTGCAACTTGAAAACTGGTGATGTTTTGAAGCTGCAGCGAGTTGTTGGCTGTGCCCGATGCCAGGAACATGTGGGCAAGCTCAGTGCACAGAGGCAGCGGGATGCTGGGCTCGGCTTCATTGATGCGGTTGGCGAGCTCTTCCTGCTCACTGCAGGGAGAGGCTGACTTCTGGTCAGTGAGCTCGCTTGACCCTGTCCTTGGTGTTGGCGATCTCAGCGATATTGTCACGAGTGTCGGCCTATTTTTCAGAAACACAGCGGGCAGCTTGGGCAGGTTAACTTGCTATTGGTGGCCTGCCCCTCCTGCTTGGTGATGTCAGGTGCTTGCCACCGGGTTGAATGAGCGCCGGCTTGCTGCGTGCTGTATGCCTGGCTGAAGGTGACGGGGCCATGCTGCAGAGTATTATCCTGATGGCCTCCATGATCTGCAAGCGGGTAGCCAGGGCCCGATACCAGAACATTTGGAGCGCGAGCGGCTTGCGTGCCTCTCTCGGTGGGCAGGACTGCGCGTTCTGCATTCACGGCGGTCTCTAGGGCGCCCGTGGTCACGCCTTTGCAGATATCTGCCACTGGAGTCAGAGCGTCTGCGGGCATGCGGGATCGAACGCGTCGATGCCCGCGGCTGTCAGCACTTCTGGTATGCCGGCGTCGATGCTGAGAAACACCACGGTGCCGGCGCCTGTCATGGTGGCTTGACCGGCGTCCACGAGTGGATTGCTGCTGGGAGTTATGTCTGCGTCGGGAGTCGCGCTCCCGCCCTGCACTCCTGTGATGCTGCTGTTCATGGCCAAATCCAGGCATGCTACGCGGCATTGCTGCAGAATGTGGCATACTGGGCATTGGCACCGTATGGTACATCGGCCCATTCGGGGCCGCATGCGAAGGCAGCACAGGGTTGCACGTCGAGATACCTGGACCCTTTCCGACATGAACCTGCAGAACGTCGCTCTTGCATCAGACGTCGACCCTTGCGCCAGTGCCGGAATGAACAACATGATGGCATCGGAAAGCTTCGGTGAATGATCCTAAAACACATGGTGGTGATTGACACAATGACTATCAGCTTGCTCGTCGGCGTCCCACATCCGCTATCGCGGGCTCCAGCGTTTCCGGCTGTGATCTGGCCCCATGTCGGGTATGCCGGAACAAACACACTCAGGCTTGGCGAGAATTGATGCGATGAACCCTGGAGTGCATGATGTGAAATCAGATTGCAGCAACCATGCAGGAAAGCGCTCTAGGATTGGTTACTCCAGTGCCTCAGGGGGCCCAGTGGCTAATCCGACAGCAGGTACGTCTGGCTGATCAGGCCAGATATCACAGCACTTCCATCACCGTCTTGGTTGGGCAGTGAATGATGGAAGGCTCACTGCACCCCTGATGCAAAGTGTGTCAACCAACTCGCCATGTTCAGGGGTGTACACAAACACACGCACGCACGCAGTTATAGCGCACAAACAGATGCAGCAACGCATCTGTGCCCAGCCTTGTCGCCGAGAGCTACACGTGCGGATCAGGTTCCGAAGGACACCCTGCACCGGATGGAAAAGCTGGAGCATGTCACTGCTTCACACTTGCTGCATCCCTGCCAGACACTCTTGCACCTGCATTGGTTTCAGTGCAGGGCTCCATGCTGACTTAAGGCAAGCACCTTGCAGAAAAGAATTTATACCACCGAATTCAGAAGATCCGCAAGGCACGGCTTGGCGGTGAAGAAATTGTCGTAGATTTCGTTGCGCACTGCCAGATAGCTATGTTGGAAGCAGATTCCGCGCTTGTGGATCTGCACACCAAGGATTGTCACCTTGAACATATTGATTGTCGCATTGTGCATGATGTGCTTGTCTTATCCTCCTGATCGGCTTCACTTCGTGAGGAGCTGGCGACGGCTCAAGAAGTATTTCGGTCATGCAGGTTCTGCTTTTCCTTGATCGCTGAGCAAGCACTTTTTGGTATGACAGATCGCGTGCCAGGTTCCACATTCATGTCATGCCTGCAGGGGCTAAGGACCCTCAGGTTTTGCAGCGTGAACTCAGGCGCTAGGTTTTTTCGATGATATTTTCGTTCTTGCGTGCTTCGTGCTTGCCAGGGAACGGTCTAAGCATCGCCGTGGAGATCTCGGAGCATGTGGCGGAGGCTAGGAAGCCCCGACTCTGCTGCGGCTTGAGGTCTGTCTGAGTCGTTTATGGACTTGGTGCGGGACGGCCTGAACAGCGTGGGTGATGTCCATGGCGCCATCCTTACTGGGCGCTTTGGTGGGGCTGTAAAGAAACCGCCAGAGCGGCATCT
Organism: Symbiodinium sp. CCMP2456; assembly: GCA_905221635.1. Lineage (NCBI taxonomy): Eukaryota > Dinophyceae > Suessiales > Symbiodiniaceae > Symbiodinium > Symbiodinium sp. CCMP2456. Next base: position 33,912 of record CAJNDV010010302.1, read on the forward strand.
GCGCAGATTGCAGTTCCCTAGGGCTGTGCACCGATGCGGGGTTCGCCTCGGACTACTTCCACTGCTACTGGTAGGGTCAGACATGACTAGTTTTCCGTGATCTGTCGTGGTCTACTCCAGTTGGGTGGCGTACAACTCTCTCAGGCAGCTACAGCCGTGCAGAAGTAGACAAGGTACCAACTTCAAGATGAAGACCGGCTTCACACCGGACAAGGCCAACGACGTCCAGGCGGCAGCCAGTTGGTATGAGTTGTTTGGAGTTGAAGTGAGGCCATCACTTTACCTTTGCATGCGCAGGACAAGACCTTCTTCAATCTGAACAATCCGACCGAGCAGGATCGATTTCATTGGAACTACACATATGAGGCAGGTCACGTTCTGGCCAGTACCCCGCCTCGCCTCGAACATCCCTCAGGCCAAAGGCACGCAAAACCCTCAGTACAAGTACACCTTTCCGGGTGGAACGGCGTGGCTCAGGCGCCTGCATGAAAAAGGGGGGGGGGGGCGATGAAGAAAGTGATGGCCTCGCGACTCGGAGGCTCTTCAAGCCGAAGGTGCATGCGTGGCTCGGGTTTACGATGAACCTGAGTAGTCACATGCCGGACATCACGCAAGCGCCAATGCCCGAGTCGCATTGGTGCTCTCTCCTTGTCGGGGGCGCATGTGGGGAAATCGCTGAACACATCGAGGCCACATGAGACAGTGGACATCCTCGTTCAGAGTCCGACTGCTCAAAGAGTCACACGCCAGTATTGACACTGAATCATGGCTCCCATGCCTCAGGCTATGCAGACCTCGACCTAGATATTGGCACAGCTGCTGACTTTGACGAAGACAGGTCGCGATCCGCTTGAAGGGCCGTCTGTGGCACTGCTTCTGGGCAGGTCTTCCTCCGTGCTTCACAATATGCTAGACGTCTTTCCTATTCCGATCCTCAGCAAGCTGAAGTCTCGGCCCCAGCGATCTCACAACATGACACCGAAGTGGAATCAGAGTTTCGGAGAGGACGGATACAGCGCAGTTTATGCGCCCCTTCACCTTTCACATAGGCCTTGCCTCATTGCTTTGCATGGGGCGATGGTACTTCTTGCGTGTCGGAGGTGGAACGCCGATTACGGTGACCCCAGGATGGAGCATCAATATGAAGGCCAACTTGGGCTTCATGGATTATTTTCCTGATGTTCAGTGCCCTAAGATCTTCCACATCGGACAGCTCAAGGGCACCATGCGAGTCGGCAAGGGCGCTTAGATTTCGACGGGAAGGATCCTCTTGTTTCGGTCTATCTCCGTTGATTTTATCTGAACTCTTGTGAGAGCTTCTAGGACGTCTTGCTTCGATCCGAGGCCTGGAAACGAAGCTGCTCAGCCGCGGGACGATGCACTTCGACACGGCACGGTGCCCAAAGCCCAACGCATATCCATCATCTTACCGCATCTGCGTGCGACCCAAGAGTGGCAGTCACGGTCTGGTGTTGGCTTCTGAAGCTGCACTCAGACCTTCGGAGAGCAGCACAACTTCTCTGTGGAGATGAAGAACGCCAGGGGCTTCTTTTTGACAAGAGATAGGTTGGAGTGACCAGATTTTGGGCAGGGGCAAAGAGGGTTCTTTTGGCTCAGAGCTTGGAGGCCCTGCCTGTAAACAGAGCTGACCACGAGTCGCTTGCCACTGCCGTATGGGACGGGTCCATGCTTCGCATCGGAGTATCCTTGCAACATCGCACTGCCTTTTTTTAGCAATGCTTGCCGCTCTGCATTCAAGTCAGCCTGTTCAGAGCACTGGATCTCAGCATGGCTGGCTGTCAAACTGTCCCTGCTGCCTGATAGCCGTTTCAAATGCTGGTTTATCTCTAGCATACGCTCTTGGACAGCGATTCTTGCTTTGTCCGCTTGTGGCATTCCAGACATCTCTCATTCGTTCGCTTCCCTGCTGCCCCAAAGGCGGACAAAAACTGCTCCAGCATTTTGCTGATGAGCATGCTGCGAAAGCTTGTTGAGGCTTTCCACGGCTCGGTTTCCTCGACGCGAGAGTAGTTTGATATCGCACACAGTATCGTTGAATGCTGCCGCAGTGGATACTTCCAAGTGCGGTCCCGGCCGGGCATGTTAGATCCCCGAAACAGGAACGGAAGAGAGGCGAGTTCGGAGGCGTATGGGAGATGTTCGAGCATGGCATGTCCGCAGATGTACCGAGTGTGCTTTACCGTTGGACCTTCGTTTCCATCAGTTGGCACACTTTGTCGAGAGTGTAGGCACGGTTAGGACTGACTTTGCACAAGCCTCGCAGAGCTGACTTGGTTGCTCAGGTCAACTTTACTTCTCCAGCCTGGCTGCTCTTCACGAAGCACTTTCAGTCCGATTCCAAGATTTCCGTTCCAATTTGCAGGCGAGTTTCTGAATCTAGAGGTTGGGCGTGGAATTCGAGCCAAACGTGCCGAACTCAGGAGGAGTCCTGCAGAGCAAGCCAGTTGTTAACAGTTTGGAAGATTTCTTCTCGGAGCAACTTCTCAGTGCAGCTTTGCACTCGGACGTTCTGTTAGCTTGCCACACTTTTGCCGGGGCTCAAGGGTGAAGCTAAATCCACTTCTTTGTCCTTATTCCCTCGAAAATCGTCAAGCTGTCCGCTGTCCAAACATCAGATTTGCGCCTTCGTGCAGTTCCTCATGCCAAACAACCCAATAAACATGAATATGGCTTCAGAAAATTGCGTGTAGCTTCTGTATCGGCCTTCAGGGTCCGCGGTCCCTTATGCTGATGAGTTCGATGATGGTCGTCCAGCAGCACGCATGAGCTTGAAGCAGTGGAAGCATTGGGGCTGGTCTGCATGGCGCAACTCGATATTTAGATGTCGTTCTCGATCCTTCGCGAATCGCGGAGGGTTCGATTGTGTGCGCTGATTGATGCAGGTGCGCAAGGCATTGTGACGAAAGTTGTGTGTATGTCATACTGTCCGACGCGAAGAAAAGTCTATCGGATGCATCTCTCGAAAAGGACACGTGCATAAGTGCATGCATATATCATGGGAATCGATGTATATCAGGAATACTCTTTTTGCTTGAAGCGATTCATTTGCTTGTTTTGTGCCTTCCGGCACCTTTCTTGGGCGAATCAACACTAGCATGAACACTGGAGCTACGTGTGTAGACGAGCGCTGGCCATTCGCCTGTTCTTCATGCTCTGCGAAAAAATACGGTGACGGCTACGACACAGATATGGCTTCAAGCCTTGTCGGGGGAAGTTGCTCGGGTTCCTTGACTCCTTCCGTGGAATGTTTGCCAGCATTGCACGAGTTGCATTGCATCATGTTGCCACTGCGCCTTGTTGCCGAGATCTGGGTGAAGGGCGGCTTCGGATTTCTGCAGGATGTCGAGCTGGGTTTCGGCTTCAGGCGCAGCTTCAAGTTCGGAGAGCTGTGATGTCAAAGCAAGCACTCTGTTGCTTGAGAGGCCGTACTGCAACATTTCCATCACGGAGCAATCGGATGAAGCCCTCGGAGGGCCTGGACCCGATGAAGGAAGTCTGCATCTTTCTGACGCTTTGTGCTCGTAGGTCCGAGACGAACCAGCTCGCCATTTATCCATATCGTGTAGTGGGCAGCGCTCTCAGGAAATCCTAAACCCAAGCACTCCTGCTTCGGTAAACGACCGTCGAGATGTCACAGATCATGTCTGCCTCAACACCCCTGCAACAAACGTGGTGAAGTCTTGATCAGAGGTCTTCCGTTTGGGAGCTGTTTCGCCTTGAAGATCAGCTGGAGACTCAATGACGATGCACATTTCATTCTCATTCGCTGTTTTGCCACATCGGCCCACCTTTCTTGAGGTGCCAACGGGCAGTACAAGACCACGTCGTCCTTGCACATTTTCTTTGACTTAAGTATACCACAAGTTCGATTCTTCCTGCCATGCAAGCAGGGCGTGCCAAGTGAGCGTTGGTGGAGTCATTCGTTTCCAGAACAAGGTCGAGGCAGGATGCTCTGCATTGCGCAGCATGGGGTTCAAGAGCAAAGGCAGCAAACAACACTGACAGCCGTCACCTAGCATGACACGAAAGTTTCCTTGAAGCATCTTGCCGAAGAGGTGATTGCCACACTTCTTTGCAGGTTTCTGCCGATGTGGTCTCAATGTTGGGATTTTCGGGGGATGCCTTCCGCCGCACACGTGGAGACACTACGTGGGTCCCGTAGGTCCGTTTGCACATTCGGGACTGTTCTCACCACCTTGCAGATCTTCGAGTTTCCGCCGACAACACAGACACGGCTTCTTACAGATCCCATCAAGGCAAGTATTCGCGATTCTGGGCGGCGAAGACAGCACAGTGAAGCTAGCGGTTTGTGCTTGGAGGTGGATGTCCTCAAAGATGGCCTTGAAACCGTGGCCACCGGTGAGATTGCCAGAATCCCAGAACTGCTGCCATCTTCCGTGTAGAAGCTCCTGAGGGCCCAATGTGGTTAAAGTGACAATATGTCCCATCGGCTCAACACAAATGCAACCCGATTAATATGGGATGATGTTGATGGGTTCCCCGGACAATACTGGATGCTGAGGTCTGCCAGAAGGTGGTGAACGGAAAGCACGAGTCTTGTGTATTTTTGGTGAATGCTAGCTCCTGGCGGCAGCGCGATTTAGTGTGGAAGGTGCGAGCCGCATCCAACGCAAGTTCGCATGGTGGTCGGCAACCAGGTTCTCGCTTTTTTCCCAGCAGCAGCATGAGCGGTTGATCTGGGGCCATTGGAGGAAGTGGTGGTAGACTTGGGCATTTACTTCCAGGCATGTTCGCTTCGCAAGCCAGCATGCAAAGCCGCAGCTGCTTGTCGGTGCAAATGACTGGTTCTACTGCAGAAGCATGCCTGCAGCAGAAAGTCGCAACAGCGCAGGCGAATGCCTTGAGCGAGCTGGAGATTAACATGCAAAGTATCAGCGTGCGTGTTCCCATGTTCACGCTCGACCATTCTGCTGAGCGGGCCTGAGCTCTTGCGCAGCCACTGTCCCAGTCTTGAAAGTCTTGAAAGTGATGTGTTGTTGACTTGTCAGACAGCACTACAAAAAGTGGTGGGCCAAGAAGAGGCAGCAATCTGGAGCAAACACCACAGTTTGGTGTGTGCCTGCTTGATCTTTACCTGGGATCGCCTGTGCTCAGTGTTATTCATAAAATTACAGGACTTTTCTGGCCCCCTTCGGCCCCCGCCCTACGTTGTTTAGTTTGGGGTTTGGGGCTCCCGTCGAACTTAAAAGTCACTCCGCCACGGATTTGGTGCTAGCAGTTTGATCTCGTGCACCCAGACATTCGTAGACTGCAGCAACGATCGTCTCGTGCAGAATCGCAAGACCTTGGAGCTGTGCCTATGCCACAACGGACGCGAAATGTGTTTCATTCTCAGTTTTTCACAACGTGTGGGATCTTTGCTGCATCTCCGGCCAACAATCTAGCTTGCTGCGCAGGTTCGAAACTGAAAGCCAAGTTGGGCCCTCACTTTCTGTGGAACTGAGTTGCAGTTGATGTGCGTTTGCATTCCGGGTCAAAGGTTTCCTGGCGAGAACCAGCTGTTTACCAGCGATACGATCTGGGAGCTCGGTCCCGTGTTCACAGCGCAGAGCTGAGTCGTTAAGCTCCCTTTCCTGGGAAAAGAGAGACAGCCGGGGCCCAGGAGAATTGGCTGACCAAGCCGGTCGCTGCCCTCGCGAAGGGTCAATCTGCCAACGAACAAAGGCCACTGAGTTTCTCATGGGCTTTAGGCAAATTTTGGAGAGTCTCGTTGGTCGCGAGGCTGCAGAACAAAGTCGCGGTCCGTGCAAACGGCACTATCATAGCCACGGGTATGATTCTTCAGACGAACGTCAAAGAGGTGCCATCTGTCTTCACGCTTTCATACGGCAGTTGCTGACCTGGAAGGAGAGGCCTCTCAAGAGCATTGAGGACTTGGAAAGCGAACGGAAGTGCAGGGCTCGGATCTCAAGGTCTGAATACTAGGCAGATGGGCAAAGCCCGCTCTGCAATAGAGATCTGCGACATTGAATTTGCATGGAGCCCCGTCCACAACCACTCATTACCCACAGCACCCGTCGTCGTCTCGATCGACCGATGGCCAAGCTTTGGGCAAAGTGGAACGCAAATTCCACGAAATGCACACTGGCACAAGTTTGTCCTGGAGGGCCAATCTGACAACATCCACAGGCGTGAAATCGGTCGCAGATCAGCTGATGTATTGCTGCTTCTTCTGGTTTCATGTGTCCAGTCACATATTACCCACGACGGTGTTTTGCTTCCGATCCTTGTCCAGGGAAGCCATGCAGACCCTTCCGACGCAGGCACCGGAGCTCAGATACAGCTTGAGAGTGGCAGAGTCCTGTTCGTGACCTTGCCCGCCAACATGTTGCATGAACAAAGTCGTGGCTACTGATGGCTAGACGACCGACTTCTCGAAGAATTTGCAGCAACTGTCAGGGTACTAAAGACGCGCCCAGATGCGCGGTTGGTTTAGTTGCATGTTGCAAAGCCCAGCGTTCTTTCACAGTTTGCTGTGCAGCTTCGAGGTAATGTTGATGGACGCAGCCAACCCAAACAAGATGGCCACCGTCTCAGCGCATCTCAGCATCCAGGTATCGATTCTTTTTCGAAGCAGCGCACGTATAGCTCCTGTGAGGTCGGTTCGTGCCAGATTGAGTTAGACATCATGCCCGTCGAGTATGGTGCTTTTTGGGTGCAGCCCTTCGAGGCCGGCTCACCGTAGCCAGGGCGGTCGATGACAGTGTCGCGGCTGAGCCAGGGCGACAGGTTTGTCGTCGGGCTCTCCTACACCTTCGCTTGGGCGACGCACGGGGCGGCATGGGAGCCCAAGCTAGTCGATGGGGATTCGAAGCCGCGGTGTGTGCCCACCAAGAATCCGGTCCGAGGTTGCCGGAAGTTACTACAGCTTTACGATTGCGCTGCATGAGGTCTCGATTAGAGGCTATGACCTGTTTTTGCAATGATCTTCTTGCAGGTCACTGGAGAGCAGTGCGCCGGCGTCGGAAAACAGTTCACCAGCAAGGACATTGAGGTTCCCTGTGTCCCTGTGCAAAAGAAGCCTCTATTTGCCGCCGCGACCGTTCAGTTGTGCTGCGGGAGATGCCAGGTGAAGTGCACCAAGGATCCACGAGCAGGGCCCATGGACCAATGGAGTTGCGCTTCTTGGGGAGCAGCGCCAGGTTGATGCGCAGCTACACCTGAGGTCAAAGTTCATCGATACTACGGAGGCCACCTGCCTTGTGTCTTCGAGAACGAGGCTTGGCACGTCAAAGGCTTCCGGGACCGAGCCACAAAGGCGAGTCTCGAAAGCTGTTGCAGGTTGTTTGTCCGCCAGAAGCAGCGGGAAAGACAGTGATCGACAGGCACTCAGGTCACACAGCATCGCATAGAGAGTCCATGTACGAACAAAGTGAGCACTTCGGCCCTCGATTCCGAGGCACTCGCTAGCTGGCACGACGCTATGAATCTGCCACACTTCATGGCGCGTGGGGGGAGTGCGGGGAGAGGGTTAGAGAGGGAGGGAGAGAGAGAGGTAGAGAGAGAGAGAGAGCTTCGGGGAAACCCCTGCACCACAGCCCTGGCGAAAGAAAGAGAGCGAAGCACGTCCCCTATTGGCCGGAGAACAGAACAGAACAGAGAGAGAGAGAGAGAGAGATAGAGAGAGAGGTACCGCGGTGAGGGGGGCTTGCTCCTCTCACCCCTAGCCCTGGCGAAAGAGAAAAAAAGAGAGCGGTACCCCGATCGAGCCTCATTTGGGCATCAGTTCTCACCCAGAGACCTAAGGAGTTTTTTTTTTTTTTGGTCGGTGGTCTGCTTGGAGGAGGGTGTGGTCTGCTTGGAAGACGGTGCAGAGATGTACCTTGCAAGTACACATATATATATATATATATATGTATACTTATGTGTATATATTATATGATATTATATTAGAGTATATTACATAATATATTATTATATATCATACTATACTATTAAGCTATATATTATATTAAAATACAATATATCATGTTGTGTTATGTTGTATTATATAAATAAATAAATAAATAAATAAATATATATATATATATATACGCTACCCCCCCTCATGTACCCACGCCTTGTGCTTGAATCGTGTGCGAAAACTCACGTAAATCGTTATTTTACTTTGTATGGTAGCATAGCTGCTCATTGGTTGCAGTGCGCTCTACACGTACGAGAAAGTTCATGTGACNNTGTGACCCAGAAAACGCAACACAAGGACCCTGTTTATGCTGTAGGCAAAAGCCCTAATTTCCTGTGTGTTGTTGTGTGAAGAGAACCGAAAAACCAACGAAACAATGAGTGCGTGCTTTCGCTCCTCTCACAACAAAAGACAGGAACTTAACTAGGAAGCACGCATTAGTTGCTTTTCATTCATTTGTCTTCCCTTATCGAATCTGGCCTTTTTCCTCTAGCCCTACATGAAATAAACCACAGTCAAAGGGCAAGAACACGTGACAGCGGTTAGTTCACGGATCACTGGTGTAGCGAATAATCGGAGGAACGGTGGAAATGAAGTGAATAATTTCGTGGGCGTTTTGTTCTATTTAAATGCAACGAATGGCACGATTTTTTAAAAAAGACAAGCGAAATATGAACGAAGCCAG